>CANTUT010001586.1:37500-70000 GCA_947687605.1 Reutealis trisperma
CTATTGACCATTCTATGCTGCCATAGGGAATGGGTCACAGATATCCGCATGTATTAATTCTAAGACTTTCGTACATCTATTGGCACCTAATTTCTTTATATTTGTTTGTTTTCCTTTAATACAGTCAACACTGACTTTGAAATCTGTTAAATCAAGGGAATCAAGAATTCCATCCGACACAAGCCTTTGAATTCTCTGTCTAGAGATGTGGCCTAAACGCTTATATCATAGGGTGGCAAAATTCTCAGTTAATTTACGTTTTGTACCTCTTGAATTAGTTTATAGGATTTCATTATAGGAAGAAATAGTTTTTAGCATATAAAAACCATCAATTAAAATACCAGTACCAATAAAATTGGATTTTAAGGAGATAGTAGCTTTACCATCTCCTAAATTGCAAAAGTATCCACATTTGTCCAAATAAGAAACAAAAATTAAATTCCGTTTAAAAGACGGAGCTAAAAATGTTTTAACCAAATCCAAATAACAATCAGTCTTTAATTGTAATCTAAAATGCCCTATAACTTCCACAGGAACTTTATTGCCATTGCCCACATAGATGAATTTTTCATCATCAGTTGGTGGTCGCCTCCATAGGCAACCCTGCATAGACAAACTTATGTGAGTAGTAGCACCATAATCTATTCACCAAGTGTCTATAGGTACAAAAGCTAAATTAGCTTCAAAACAAACTAAAGTGAGAAATTTACCCTTCTTTGTATGCCAGGCAGCATACTTGGAACACTTTTTCTTCATATGTTCTCCCTTCTTACAAAAAAAACAAGTGAATTCATCACCTTGCTTCTTCGCCTTTTTTTGCCTGGGTGTTTCATTTGCAATATCCTTAGCCCTCTTCTTTTTCTTATTCTAAGAGGTTGATGCTAAGTGAGCACTTTCTGTCTTATCCCTCTAGATGCTTTCCTCTTCTTGCACACACTGTGAAATGAGCTTATTAAGTGTCCATTTGTCCTTTTGAGTATTATAACTCACTTTAAATTAATTGAATTGTGCAGGAAGAGAAATTAGAACTAAATGCACGAGTAAATCTTCATTTATCTCTAACTTTAATGCCTTTAGTTTTCCAGCAAGATTTGACATCTCCATTATGTACTCCCTTATGTTTCCTATTCCCCCGTACCTCATAGAAATCAGAGCAGCCAAATGGTTACTCGCTTCATATTTCTCATTTTTGGCAAAATATTATCGTATTGCCACAAGGGATTTCTTAGCATTATTGCTCTCAGAAATAGAGCTCCGAAACACTTCTGGTATGGAATGTTTCATGATCATTAGAGTCATGCGGTTAGAGCTATCCCTTTTCTCAATTTTAGCCTCATTTGAATTATTCTCAGTTGGAACGGGTCACTTTGTCCTTAGCGCAAGGTCTAAATCCATACAGCCAAGAACAATTTCCACGTTCTCTTTTTAGACCTTAAAATTCGTACCATTTAGAATAGAAACGACACTAATTTGAGCAGAAACATTATTTGCAGTTGCAGAAACTGAATAGAGAATAAAGAAACAACATGCAATAAATAATCATGTCATTAAATCAAGAATTTTGACAAAAAAATCATAAAACAAGATACCTAGTACAACTTGACATTTAGTGTTTGCACAAAAATATCGATTGTAAATGATACTCTCAACGTAATAATCAAACATTAATAATAAATCCTGTCAAACAACAGTCTTTCTTTGGACCGACTATTATTCATATGGAAAACAACTTTATAATTATCAATATTTATTATAACAAGTGTGTTCGTTACTTAGCCAAACGTTAACCTTCCTTTGAGCTGATTAATGTCCACATAAACAATAAACACACAACATCTTTAGATTTAAATTAAATCAATTTACTTATTAGAGGCTACTTTGGCAACATTTTGCTTCAATCTATTTAATTTAAAAACTAAACATAAGTAGTGCAAATAAAATCCTTAGTATTGCACATTAATAAGATCAATTTTATTAAACCTGATGTTATTTTCATACTCATATGATCAACCTTGATGCAAACTGCATGTTAAATCAGTACATTCCCATAGTAACAAATTTAACTGCATATATATATTTAAATACAATTTTGGCGATGAAAAGTTAATCTGCGTATATCCAACGAGTGGCCACCAACGAATCAATACAATTTTAACTTTTGTACAATTTTAACGTTTGTAATATTATATATATAAATATAATATTAGAAATTAAAACCGAATGGCCATACAAAACTGAATAGGAAACATCAACTAATATGGCATTGGACGCCTTTCATTTTGTATTCTGTTGTCTCTTTGTCCCACTCTGATTTTTTTTTTTTTTTTTTTCTTTCCATATGCGGCACTGTATCCATTAGACAACATCCACCATAGAGCACGCAAATTGAAAGGCAAATCAATGCATACTAGGTTCGAATAATCAATTCTTATAATCTGAACACGCAAATCAATTCTAATTTCATATATAACAATCGTGTACTAATGAAATTGAATAAACAATTTGTTATAACCCAAATACCGCAAATCAAAGAATTTTTAAATCTTTAATAACACATAAACACTATGGATCAAATAAAATAATTCTTTAATCCTAATAACCTAACATGATATAAGCTCATATACTACTTGTTAGAATCACATAAATTTTTATTGCTTTAATATCCAAAATCTATCATAGTAGAGTTATTAAAGAGATTAAAAATAATATATGTATCTATTATAGTAGTCGAATTTTTGCGGAATAAACGATAAATGATTGCTTGAACAGCAGGTATGACTTTCCTCAGTCAAATCCCTAATTTTTTAAGATTACTCAACTCTCTGTCTCTTATGGAAAGAGAATAGAAAGCGACTGAATGATTTGATGTATTGAGAACTATAACTCTAGAATTCTTTATATACTAACCCATTAGAATCCCATTAAACCTATTTGGGTCAGGAATAAATATCCACTCATTAACCCATACCAAATCCTAAAGTCTATGAGCTTCACATGAATAAATCACTTAAACTAAACTCACTTATAAAATAGTCTATTAATATAATTGTTCTAATAAATATGAAAGCTTACATAATAGAGATTAAAAAATTTAACAGTATCACTGTATGAGATTAGTTCCATGCATGCCTACAATTGTATACATGAAGTGTCAAGTTTTTCTTTCAACTTGTAACATATAAATTGTAAAGAGTGTACATATTATAACATCATCACAGTATTCAGTGAGTAATAAAATTAAAACTTTGTCTAATTATTTTCCATGCTCTCTAAAAATTTTGTTACTGCCTTTAAATTTTCTTAATTAAATTTCTGCTCAACTTTTCTGGATTGCAATTGTAAGTTTTAAATTAATCGTCGTTTCAATTTAAATTTCTGCATAAAAATATTGCATATTATTAAAAATTCTGTGAATTTATTTAAATTTTCATACCATACATGCATTAGAAATTGTCTTCACCGTACACATCCTCACTCCTTACGCTATTTACACGAATATTGGTGTTTATATATATATATATATATATATATATATATATATATATATATATATATATATATGTATATGACAAAATTGTAATTAAGTAGAATCAATGAGAATGTTTTTATCACATAAAGTGTCACACTTGGTGTTTTATATGGGTAATAGATTAACATGGTGATTAGTGAAATTGAAAATTTAAGTGATGAATTTTACGAGTGTAAACGAGTTGAGCTGAACTAAGTTGTAACTTATTCAGACTCGATTTATTTTTTTTTTTTTTTAGCTCTAGTGGATCAAGCTTGAAAATCATATTAGCTCAACTCGTTAATAAATTATAATCGAACTAAATTCGAGTTCGACTCATTATGAAATTTGTTTATAAATTATCAAAATATTCAACTTAAACATTTATTTCTAATAAAATAACTACAATGAAAATACTTAAACTAATATAAAAGTAAAAACATCCAATTCGTGAAAAAATGTAATTATAAAATTAAGCATTACATATATTATAACGATATTAATTAATAAAAATATATATTTTATATAGCATGGAAATATTAGGTTATGTTAATAAAAAAAATATATATATTAGTCAATTTGAATTAGTAAAAAGTTTATAAAAATATTAAAATATATTTTTGGAATGTCAAAATTATTAAGTTAATAATAATAATAATAATAAAGTTATTTATGAGCTTATTAATTGAGCTATTTGCGAGCTTATTCACGAGTTTAATCGAGCCAAACTTCACTTTGCTCAAGTTTGACTCATTTATTCACCGAGTTTTAAAATAAGGTTCAAACTTAACTCATTTATAAAATAATTTGAACGTAAATGAGTTTTTATCGAGCTAAATACTAAACTGTTCGCGAACGGCTCGACTCATTTACATCCCCAATGAATTTTAAAAATTAAATAAAATAAGTGATATAATTTTTAAATTATAAAAATAATTAAAAATTTAATCACTTAGGTCGCGTTTAGTTCAAATTCTAGAATTGGAATCGAAAACATAATCGCATGAAATCAGAAATGGAATGATTATTTTTTTTTTTTCAAATATTTGGTTTAGTAAGAAAAATAAGAGAATAAAATTCAATTTACTATAAAACCGTTTGATTTTTTGAATACAAGATTTGGAATGGATGTAAAACTGTTAATAAATTTCTATAAATTTTATTATTAATGTACATGCTTATTATTAATAATATTATTAGAAATATTATTAATGGTCATATTTAAATTTTTAATTGTTTAAATAGTGAAAAACTTTTTAAATAAGTATTTAACTTTAATTTTTTAATCTAAAAATATATGTTAATTTTTTATTCTATATTTTGTTAAATATTTATTTGAGATAATAAAATTAATTTGGTTAATATTAATTGTTTAATTTTATAATTTTATTAATATTTTATTGTATTTTATATTTAATATTAAGATTTATATAATATATTGTAAATATATTTGACCAAAATAAAATGTTTGAATTGATTCTCTTTACAATAGAAATTTGATTCCTTCGGAGAAATAGGAGAATCCGTGATTATGTATAAAGGAGATCCCATTCTTGCTGCAAGGGGCTTTTAATCCCCCTAACCAAGGCTAAATACTTCAAAGACCCTGAGAATTCACAATTAAGATCATCAATCACAATTTTATAATCAGCCTCCACCATAACCCTCCTAAACCCCAAAGCTTTCTCTAATTATTTCTTCTGCTCTCTAAAAATTTTCTTACTGCCTTTAAATTTTCTTTAATCAAATCTTTGTTAAACTCTTCTGGACTGCAAAAGTAAGTTTTTAAATTAGTTGTCGTTTAAATTTAAATTCTGCATAAAAATACTGCACTTTTATTAAAAATTTTGTGCATTTATTTAAATTTTCATACCATACATGCATTATAAATGATCTTCACCATACACACCCCACCCCCACTCAATTTACACTCAATTTACATGATCACCATCTTACTCGGCTACACATTGGTATCAGAGCCTAATGCTTTTGGAATTAGGCACGCCATCACATATTCTAATAATTCAATACCTCCTTTCCGTTTGACAATTACTATTAGAGTTGTCCTTAGAAATAACAATAGAATTAATTCTCAACCAATAAACAATTTCAATTTAAATCACACACCACAAGCAAAGGCGGTTTTCATAGCAGTTTTTATTTGAATAAATTAGAATTTGAACTTCAAATTTGATTAGAAAATTTAGAATTTTGAAACTAACAGTCACTTAAAAGTTATTTTCAAGTAAATAATCCTACACTTTATTTAGTATACGATATAAATTATTTAAAACAAAATAGTCACATAATCAGAAGAATATTGAATTTTTAAGACAAAAATTATATTTATTAGCTGTGTAATAAATTTATTTTTCCAAAGAATATTGTTTAAAAATTACAATTTGTTTAGTTTAAGAACTTTTCCTTAAATATGTTTGGATGAGTGTTGGTCAGCCTTATAAGCATTAGTCAGTCTTAGGAGAATAGATGTTCCAGCTACGTGGTCTTAGTAATCAAACAGAATAACGAAAAGAAGATAAAAATAATAAGTAAATTATTAAGATAAAAATAATGAGTAAATTATTACAAATTTTAATAGGAAATGAATCTATTAACAGTAACAATCTTAATTTAGGTTTTGAAAAGGAAATAAACAGTTAAGAAGTAAATATAGTTAAAATAGAAAATGATTTATATGATTGGTCTATTTCTAAATAGGATATTGATATTATTTATAAAATAGGTTTTTTTAATTTTTCTACTGATTATCCAATTAAACAAATATAACAAACTATTTCTTTAAATCAATCACATGAAAATATTTAATTATTTTCTCCTCAAGCTATAGCAAAACATAAAGAAAAATATAAATTTTTACATATAGGTATGGTACAAGTATCTATTAAACATTTATCTAGACTTGGTTTATATATTCCAGTATTTTTATATCTTAGAAATGCTAAACATTTAAAATTTTCAAATTTCTTATTAGCTATGATTGAGTCAAATTTAGCTAATGGCCCTGTTTATTTTAATTGTTATCCAAAATTTTATCTTTCTTTGTTTGATCCTAATATTTTAGATCCTTTAATTCTTACTAATAAATTAAAAAATATGAATTTTCTAGATAATACAAGATCTATTGCAATTACTTATAGAGTTTATTATAAAGTCATGTCAACAACATTAGATCTACGATATAGAAGTAGTTTAACTAGAAATGAAACTATAGTCTTTGAAGCTATTACTTAACATTCAAAAATACATACTCCAAAAACATTAAAATGAAATGAATTATCACAATTTGGTTCTTGAGAATTACAAGAAATTACTCATCCAACAGTTATAGAAAATATATCTTCCACTTCTATAGTTATAGAACTTCATAGTGAAAATATACATGTAGAATTTACATCAAATACTATAATATTTAGAAAACACCTATATTAGAAAATAATATACCTTCAATTTATATTTCTAAATCTTTTACTTCACCTAAAATACGCTTAAACAGTAATATTCAATTACAAGGAGTCAATTTTACTAATACAGTACCTCAACCTATTTAATCAAGAATTTAAACAAAATTATTCTCCACTTTTATCTCCTACCCATTCACAAATAGAAAATCATTCTCAATTAAATACTTTTTTTTGAATTTTCTATGGACAAAATTATATTAAAAAGGAACTTTTAATACCTTATAATAATGAATAAAGAATTTGGTTCTCATAAAATTATGATAGTCAATAAAGAGATAATATTAAAATATAATATTATGATTTTATGAATTCTAATAGAGTAAATATTACGTTCTTTCAATGATTCTCTACACATGTTGTACAAAATAATTTAGAATTTTCTTTTTCAAAATTATTTATGAATCAAAAAACAACAAAAGATTGGATTGCTATAAAGAATAATATTGTTAATTATGTACACCTCCTTTAGAAAAAATTAAATTCCTTTAGAAAAAATTAAATTATCTTTAAAAATAAAGATGTTATTTTTTCTCCTTTTAAAATCATCAATACAACATATGATAATAAAAAATATTAATCTCTTAGATATGTTAAAAATATATAAATTCAAAATAATTATTCAAATCAAATGTTAACAATTGCTTCTCAGCTTGATAGAACAGAAATACAATTAACTTCTTCTTGTAATTTTACACGTTCAATTAGTATTCTCCAGTGTCAAGGCGTCTACCTCTGAATGGCACAACAGATTGGGTCATCCATTTGTCTCTATTTTAAAACATGTTATATCTAAAAATAACTTGAGTTTGTCTTCTTCGTTTTCATCTAGTTTCTCCTACAATGCTTGCTTATGTAATAAAAGTCACAAACTCTCTTTTTCTAATAATACCATTACTTCATCTCATCCACTTGAACTAATTTATTCTGATGTCTGGACTTCACCCATTCACTCGTTTGATGGCTATAAGTATTATGTAATTTTTGTTGTTCACTTCACATTGTGTACTTGGTTTTACCCACTCAAAAACAAATTTGATGCTAAAACTATCTTTATGAGGTTTAAAACCATAGTTGAAAATTTTTTCCAACAAACCATTAAGATTTTATACACTGACAATGGCGGAGAATATGTAGGAATGTCGAATTTTCTTAGTTCCAATGGTATTTCACATTACACTACCCCTCCTCATACTTCGGAACATAATGGTTTAATAGAACATAAGCATCTTCATATAGTTGAAATAGGCCTTGCTTTACTCTCTCATGCTTCTCTTCCCACAAACTATTGGTGCATTTGCCACAGCAATTTACCTTATAAATCACATGCCAACACCTTTCCTTCACCTAAGCACACCATATGAAAAGATTTTTTACAAGACTCCTAATTACTCCAAGCTCAAAACCTTCAGATGCCTATTTTATCCCTGGTTACGGCCATAGACATCTCATAAGTTAGAATCCAACTCAAAACCATGTATTTTCATTGGTTACTCTTTATCTCAAAATGCGTATTATTGTTTGGATACTAACACTTCAAAAGTTTTTGTGTCTAAACATGTCAAGTTTGTGGAGTCAGTTTTTCCATTCAAAGTTATCTCTTCTGAAGAATCACCATCCATTTCAAATACTATCTCCACCTATATTCCATCACCTCTGCCTATAAACATGTCTTCTCCCATGCCACTCATAGCATCATCAATAGTGGAAGTTCAACAGTAACCCCGTTGCCTAACCAACACCGATACCATTATACCACCAACCAACACTGTCCAATCCACACCACCAAACACTTCCACCCACACCATGATCACTCAGGCAAGAAACCATATACATAAGCCAGTCCGCAAGATGAACCTTTATACTCAACTTAATGAAGTTGAGCCAGTTACAATATCCCAAGCTTTAGAACACCCTAAATGGAAAGAAGCCATGTATGCTGAGTTTAATGCTTTGATAACAAATGGGACTTAGGAACTTAATGTTGCTGGATGCAAATGGATTTTTCATCTTAAACGAAATTCTGATAGCTCTGTTAATAGGTACAAAGCCTGCCTGGTTGCCAAAGGATTTAATCAACGTCCAGGGGTCAACTATCATGATACTTTTAGCCCTGTAATGAAGCCAACTATAGTTTGTCTTGTCTTGAGCATTGTGATAATGAACGGGTGGAAGTTGAGACAACTAGACATAGACAATGCTTTTCTCCAAGGCAATTTGTTTGAGCATATATATATAGCTTAGCCTTTGGGGTTTGCTAATCATGATAAACCAGATCATGTTTGTAAACTACGAAAGGCAATTTATAGCCTTAAACAGGCACGTCGTGCATGGTACCAAGAAATCCGCAACTATCTTCTTTAAGTCGGGTTCATCAACTCACTTGCAGATACATCATTGTTTATTTATAAGGCTGGTAATCATGTTCTTTATCTTTTTGTTTATGTTGATGACTTAATTGTCACAGGGAACGACGCAGCAGTGGTCAATAATTTCATTAGTAATCTTACAAAGAAATTCTCTCTCAAGGATCTTGGCTTTCTTTCCTATTTTTTGGGAATTGAAATTATTCTAACAGATGATGGGGTCATTCTTTCTCAAAAATGTTATATTATAGAGTTACTCAACAAAACCCAAAAATTAGCAGCCAAGCCGGTTCAGACACCATTAGCTGCGAACTTGATACTGTGAACTCTCAAAATTACACCTCCAGTCTATTGTCTTTTAGTTACGAACCCGCAGAATCAAACCAAGCTCAAATCAAAATTGAAACAGACCTAAAATGGACAGAAAAGTAGAAAACAGGTCAAACCAGCTGGTCAGCACGCAAGAGGCATGCCCGGACGTCTGGCATGTCGCCTATGCCGCCCGTGTCTCCGGTGACCTGTTGATGCCGCCATCCATATTGCCGGTGCCTCCTTAGCAGCTCTATAAATAGAGCCTCTTTCAGGCTCATTTGACACAGACTCTAAGGCAGAAACTCTCTGATACTGATACACTTATTGCTTTTAAGTTCTGTTTGAAATTTGATACAAAAGAGTTATTGTTTCAATTTCAATTTCAATTTACATTCATTACGCTATTTCGCTAATCTTTTGTTGTTAAAATTCAGATTCCAAGGGTTTTGAATCTAAAGTGGAGTTGACATCTGGAGCTAAGCTCGTTCCATTCATCCGAAAGATAAGAAATGCAAAGGTATAATCTCCTTTCCATTCTCAAGATTCTAAAATCATACCTAGAATCCTCTTTAGGTCTAAATAGAAAAGATCTAAAAGGCATCAACTCCAAAATCTTTTTATTAACATTTTTTTCCCTTTTACTTTGATTTATTTGTGTTAATCTTTTATTTTTGATTCTATGTTACTTTAGTTGAGGAATGTGTGATTTTCCTATTACTCATAAGGGCTAGAGGAAAGATCCTCTTTATTTTAATCATTTTGATTTTGTAATAGTTAAGTAGGATTTATTTTGCTTATTTATAATTGTCATTTCATCTTATCATATATATATCTGTTTCATGCATCATTATATTCCTATTCATACATATAGGGAAATTCCTTTTTAAGAGTTATTTTGCAAATTTTAGCCAAACTAAAGAAAATTATATTTTCACAATTGTGTAATTATCAAAACCTGATCCCGAGCCCTCTTTAGTCACTTGCGGATTAGTGCATTTTCTATTGGGATAAATTATGTATTCTTTGGAGTCAATTATTTTTGGGTTTTCTTTAATTTTCCTAATTAAAAGAAGTAAATTAAAGTGGCGACTCACTTTCACAACTTCCAAATTACAAAAATTAATTTTTTGAATTCACAGCGAGTTCCAATTGTGGAGTTTCTCCCGAAAAGCATTTCGATTCCTCAGCAAATCAGACTGGTGCTCGGGCGAGGCCTCACAGTTGGCGACTTCACTGGGGATTTAAAATCTTTTTCAAATAAAAGATAAAGTGGATTGCTTTTGGTAAAATACCAAGTTTGTCTTTAAAAGTAAATAACTCTTTCATGCATCACTACATCAGACTCCTGGTCCACAAAAGCCTAGCTTCTAGGAAAATAAAGGATAGAAAGTAACATCGAGTGGGCAACCTTCCTTAGGTCTGCTTGCCAATAGTGAAATCATCCAACCCATGATGTATCCTCTAATCCTTTTAGAGGTGTAACGAGTATGCACGTACCATTTGACTTACACGAGGCTCCTTATCTCATATGTGGTTAGGTATATCGCATCTCTAGTGTGATGGGTTCCCTTCAAAACCACCTTAACCCTCTCATGTAATGACTCATAGAACCTTCCTTTAGGATTATATGCACCATAATACTAGAACTTGATATGTCATTATCATGAAATATTTTTTATTCATGCATACATGCATCCATGCATGCATAAAACCTTATAAATTTGGAGAGTCTTAATCTCACTCAAACACTGCTAGTCTCAATCACAAACCCATGTCAACTTATGGTCCTAATCAAAAGCTGATATATTCCATACCTAAGCTAGAAACTGACCTAGCTTTATCTCTCTATCTAAAGGTTGACAAGATGTATGTTGCCGGAGATGAGGTCACTACCACCAGAGCTTATGAAATCTGTGACAAGCTTCTTGCTAAGCTCTCCGAACACTAAGAGACCATGATGAAGAGGCAAGAAGCCCTTTTCCAAGATATGCTCAAAGCCCAAAGGAGGGCTGTCATGGAGGATGTTCGTACCATGCTGGAATAAGCCTCCCTGGCTCAAAACCCAACTAACCCAAAACCATTCAAAGATGACTCGAAACCTACCTTTTATCCTGTCTATGGATCCACTTCTAAAGTTGAATCCAGAGACAAAGAACCTATAAACACCAACATTATTCCACCATTACCCATCCCGTCCTTCGAGTTCCTAAAAAATAACTCACCTTTTTAACCTATGACTATACAACCATCAAATCTCACCTCTACTTTCACTTTCCTACCCGCGGATCCTTTCCAAGGGAAGGAAGTCAATCTTGAAATAAAAGCCTGCATAAAGAAAATGGAGCACATGGAGAAAATGTTATTGGCCATGAAAAAGAAAGAGGATCTAGTTGATACGGGGTCTTTAAGCTTGTTCTCTAATGCAAGAGTTCCTCCCAAGTTTAAGATGCCTGAGTTTGACAAGTTTGACAGGACTACCTGCCCCAAGACCCATCTCAAGGCATATGTGAGGGCCATGTATCCTTTGGGTGTGGATAACGAACTCCTAGCCCAATTATTTCAACAATCACTGATCAGTACAATTGTGAAATGGTTTGTAGACTTGGATGTCTCTAAAAAATAGACCCGGGATGACATCTGCACTATTTTTGTCCAACAGTATCACTACAACATCAAGGTCGATGTAACAAGGAGAGACCTCCAAACCACCAAGTAGTATGCAAAGGAATCCTTTGCCTCGTTCCTTATGAGGTGGAGGAAAAAAGCTTATCAGATGGTGAATCGGCCTCCTGAAAATGAACAAATTAACATAATTTTTAAGAATCTTCTACCAGTTTTCCAAGAAAGGCTACAAACTCAATATTTGCCTTCCTTCAAAGCCCTTATTGCTACTGCTTCAAAAATTGAAGACCTGATTAAGAATGGTCAGATTAAAGAAGAGTCTGCATCAGGGTCAAGGTATAAAAAGCCAACTCATCAAGGTAATGTGACTTCCTCAATAAATCAAAAAGGGTGGCAAGTTAATGCTCTGACTACCAAGAAGCCTATCAAAATTGAAAGAAGGCAGTTTTCTAATCTAGGGGGTGTACCTATGAGTATTATGCTTAAAAAGCTGCTTGAGGGAAACATGGTGAAACCTCTTGAGCCAAAACCAGTCCCTAATCCACTGCCAAAAAATTACAACCCAAATGAGAGGTGTGATTACCATCAAGGACCTAGGCACAAAATAGATGTGTGCAAGGCCCTTAGACACATAATTCAGGACCTTATTGATTCCAATGACCTGATACCACTAAAAGTCTGACCCAATATCAACACCAACCTTTTACCTAACCACACGGTCAATATCATCAATAATCATAAGGGAATTGACTCTGTCTCCTTGATTAAGTCAAATCCTGACTATTGCTATGTCTTAGACCTTACCAATCTAGTCGAGGAAATTGATGCCATCACCAGGAGTGGCAGAATCATCCAGACCCAACCAAGTCTAAACACTCAACCTATCCAACCCATTTCTACACCTGCTAACAAATTGAAGGGGATTCTTGAATCAGATGAAGATCCCATTCTCAAACAACTCAAGAAAACACAAGCCAACATATCAATTTGGAGTTTGATCCAGTCCTTATATCCTCAACGCCAAGCTCTTTGCAAGGGGTTGAATCAGTGCCAAGCTCCAATTGATATCACACCGGAAAGCCTTATTGCTTCTATTACCTGTGCTACCAAAGGGGTGTCCACTTTTGGAGAGACTGACATTCTAGAAGGAGACTCTAGCCACAATAATGCGCTTTGCATTACGGTGGTGACTCGAGGAAAGACTATGCCAATGGTTCTTATTGATAATGGTTCAGCCTTAAATGTATGCCCTCTGAAGGTAGCAAGCTGCTTGGGACTGGAAGTTACTGATTTTACCCCTTCAGATTGGATAGTAAAGGCATATGACAATACCAAGAGAGAAGTCCTTAGGGTGGCTATCATCGACGTAACCATCGAGCCTACATCTTTCACTATACCTTTTCAAGTGATTGATGCACCTTCATGTTTCAACCTATTACTTGGAAGGCCTTAGATCCATCAAGCAAAGGCTATCCCTTCCTCCTTACACTAGAAAGTCAAGTTCTCTTTCAGAAATAGGGTTGTAACTATCAAAGGGGACATGCATGGAAAACCAGACATCCCAAGCTCTATTCCCATTCTCAAGATCCAGCCTGAGCTATCCACTTATCAACTCTTTGGTTTCTCCTTCATTTAATACATTAAGGGCGAAGAGGGTAAAGAATTTATTCCATTTGATTTTGACCCCTTCGGGAATATTGCTATTGCTAACATGCTCTGAAAAATGAATTACTTTCTTGGTTTAGGTTTGGGAAGAAGCCAACAAGGCTTGAAGTCTTTCTTGGACTACCTAGTCGCAATGCCACCATTTGGGCTAGAGTATGAGCCCACTTATGAGGATCTTACAGAAATGGAAAACTAGGCTAAAGACAAAACAGGTGCCTTTAAAAGATGTGAGGTTTATAACTGGCCCATGCGCTTTTACTTCAAAACTTTGAATGGCTATTTTGTAAAGGAAGGCGACACAGTTCCTTACTGTAACTTTCCTAAGCCTTAAGTCTGCCCCATTACCGAAAAACTGATCCCTAGGTTTGAAATCTTTTCTAATGTCAAGCTTAAGATAGAAGATTGTGAACCAATCTACATGCTTAGTCAAGATTGGGAAGAGAACATGGAGACTAGTCTTTTTGATGAAGTGTTCATGCTCACTGTTGAGGAGGAAAAAACTAACCCTTCCACCTTAGTCTAGCCCACCAAGACCGAGCTGCAAAATTGGTCCTTTGAAGAGAGCCCCTTTTATCTTTCTGAACCAGTATCCATACCAGAGTCCCAATCCAAATCAGGGTCTCAGTCTGAACTAGACTCATCTTCTGAATCTGAGTCTAACTCTTCTGTTTCTTCTGTTGATAATGATGTAACTGACCTTGATGGTCTAACTTTTCAATTTGATATAAATTGGGACATATCCCCATTTGAACTCAATAAAAAGTCTACTCTTTCCTCTTACGACCCTGTGTCTCCATTTTTCTTTGATATTCTAACTTTTGAATCTGACTTAAATGAGACATCAAGTAAAAATGAAATAAATGAAATAAAAGATGATGCAATTAAAAAGCCCATTAATGCTGGCACTCAAGATATACCAAAATTACATTCATTGCATCTGCATGCATAAATAAGGATCATATTGAGAAGATGATCAGAGAATTTCAAGATTATTTTGCATGGCAACCGAAAGACATGACAGGGCTGGATCCAAGCATAACAGTTCATAAAATCCCAGTTTACCCAGGTGCTAATCCCATCAAGTAGAAATTGAGAAGACTCAAGACGAAATGATCCATACCAATTAAAGAGGAAATTACTAAGCTACTAGACCATAACTTCATCGAGCCCAACAACTATCCATCCTGGCTTGCTAACATTATGCCGGTTCCTAAAAAAGATGGTAAAGTTAGAATGTGTGTGGATTACAGGGATCTAAATAAAGCCTGTCCCAAGGATGATTTTTCCTTGCCTCACATTGATCTTTTGGTAGACCGCATGGCAGGTTCTGAATTAGTTTCCTTAACCGACCTGGCTACAGGGTATAATCAAATAATGGTTCATCCTCCTGACAAAAAGAAGACAGTATTTATTACTGAATGGGGCACTTATTGTTACTAGGTTATGCCATTTGGGCTTAAAAATACTGGGGTAACATACTAAAGGATGGCAACTACCATTTTCCTTGACATGATGCATAAAGAGATTGAAGTTTATGTGGATGACATGGTAATAAAAGGCACCACTGCCGAAGAACATTCAGAGGCACTAAGACGATTCTTCCTTAAACTTCACCAGTACAATCTCAAGCTCAATCCTACCAAATGTGTCTTCGGAGCCTCATCTGGAGTATTCCTAGGCCACATGGTCAGCAAGAAGAGTATAGAAGTGGACCTTGCTAAATCAAAGGCAATTCTAAAGATGCCACCTCCTAAAACAGAAAAGGAGATCAGAGGTTTCCTTGGACGGCTGCAATACATTAGTCTATTCATCAATCAGTTGGCTGATGTATGTGGGCCCATCTTCAAATTACTCAGAAAAGGGGCCTCCAAGCAATGGAATGACAACTATCGGAAAGCTTTTGACCAGATCAAGCAATACTTACTACACCGACCAGTACTACAGCCACCAAGATTTGGAAAGCCTTTGTTACTTTACCTATCAGTAACTGATGAAACAATGGGGGCAATGCTTGCTCAAAATGCTCCTGATTCCAGCAAAGAAAATGCCATCTATTACTTGAGCAAAAGGATGCTATCTCATGAGCTCAAGTACAGTTTTACAGAAAAGCTATGTCTTGCTTTAGTATGGGTCTGCCATAAGCTGTAACACTACCTCTGCTTTTTTACAACTCATGTTCTTGCTAACAAGAGCCCTTTGAAATTCCTTACAGAGAAGCCAGTTCTTGACAGTAAGATGGCAAGATGGATGGCTGTATTAGCTGCATATGATCTGAAATATGTATAGCGAAAAGCAATTAAGGGTAGCATAATAGTTGATTAGTTAGTTGTAGGTCCAGTAGATGATCAATAGGTTGAGCCTGAATTTCTTGACGAAGATATCTTGATAATCGACAATGAAGTTTGGAAGCTCTACTTTAATGAGGCATCTAACAACAAAGGGTATGGTGCCGACATTATATTCATTACACCAAGTGGGGAAAACCTACCTATAGCCATCAAACTAAACTTCGAGGTAACAAACAATGAAGCAAAGTATGAAGCATGCATCTGTGGTCTTAAAGCAGCAATAAGGCTTAGAATCAAATGCCTTGAGATTTATAAGGATTCGAATATGATAGTTTCCCAAGCCTTGGGAAAGTGGAAGATCAGAGAAGAGCGTTTGGTTCCTTACCATAAACGCTTAAATGAACTGGCAGCCAATTTCTATGAACTATCTTTCCATTATCTTCCAAGGATGAAGAACAGATTTGCTAATGCTTTGGCAACACTCGCCTTAATGCTTGATATAAGCGACGGCTTCATAATTAGACCTGTTACAATTGAAGTTAAGCATGATCCAGGTTGCATAACTCATTATTTGAATATTTAAGCGGTTGATGGCAAACCATGGTTTTGGGATATCTTTAATTACATCAAGAATGGACTCTATCCTAAAGGGGCCTCTAAAATAGAAAAAAGGACTTTAAGGCAATTGTCCAAGGGTTTCATTCCAAATGGGGAAGTACTCTATAAACGGGTTTGGGATAACATCCATATGAGATGTGTCACTAAAATAGAAGCCCAACAGATCATGGAACAGATGCATAGTGGTAACGAAAGTCCACATATGAATGAAATTACTCTAGCCTACAAGATCATAAATCAGGGTTACTTCTGGCTTACTATAAATCAAGATTGCGCAAGATATGTTCAAAAATGCCATAAGTGCCAAATCTATGCCAAACTTCATAAGAAACCTCCTGTACATCTATCTCCTATCACCACACCTTGGCCATTTGCAACATGGGGCCTGGACGTCATTGGCAAAATAAACCCGAAGTCTTCCGACAAGCATGAATTCATTTTGGTAGCTATTGATTATTTCTCCAAATGGGTTGAAGCTGCACCTTACCAAAAATTGGATTCCAAATGAGTAGCCCAGTTTATCCGTACCAACATCCTTTGTAGGTATAGGGTTCCTTTTGAGATCATCACTGATAATGGATCTCACTTCCAAAAGGAGGTCACTCAGCTATTAAAGAAGGAGAAAATCCAACACCCCAACTTCTCCGTACAGACCTCAAACAAATGGCACAATTGAAACTGCAAATAAGACTCTTAAGAATATACTGCAAAAGATGGCTGACAACCATAAGGATTGGCACCTACATTTGCCATATGCCTTATAGGGATATAGAATAATAGTGCGTACTCCAACCGTGCTACACCTTACTCTTTGGTGTACGGAATGGAAGCCATCCTGCCAATCGAGGTAGAAGTCAAGTCAGCTCATATTATGAAGGAGAGTCAGTTGGACGAAGTGGAATGGGCGAAAGGCTACCATGACCAACTTCTAGCCATCGATGAAAAAAGAATGGATGCCTTATATTAGATGCAAGGTTATCAATAGAAATTGGCTAGGCACTTCGATAAAAAAGTCAGGGATAAAGGATTGCAAGAGGGTCACCTTGTCTTGAAAGAAATAAGGGCACCAGTTTATGATCCAAGGAAAAAATTCAGACCTAATTAGAGTGGACCGTTTGTGATCAAGAAGATCTTATCTGGTAGAGTAGCAATCTTAATGGACTTGGATGGCATAGAATTTGCTAGCCCATGCAATCTAGATCAACTCAAGAGATACTTTGCATAAGCATCCTTGTAATTCATGCATAGCATTTGCAATCATTGTGAAATCATGCATAGCATTCACATTTTTCCTTTACCAAAACTATGTGGACCTGATTCTCCATAAAGAGGAAAAAGAATAAAAAATCATGTATCATTATAAGAAGATACGTAGGCAGCCCTTGCGGGTTTGGTCCAATTTATCAATAAAATTTTCATTTAACATTCACTTGGCTCTTAATTGTGTCACAAAAAAATATATATAGAAAAAAAATAATAAAAACAAGCTCGCTAAGTTGAAAACCCGAAAGGGCGGCTTAGGCAAAAATTAAAGCAACAAAAGAGATAAAAGAAAAAATGAAAAATGATGTCTTATTTGTCTCATTTAATTTTTGGAACATCAAAAGAGAATGACGACATAATCAAATCATTGTCCCAAGCTAAACAAAACAAAAATCATGAGTCTTGCTCTATTTCTTCAAGTATAGCAGCCCTCCTAGCCTTCTCTGATTTTCACAAGTTGGCTATCCACCAGTCAATATATTGCAAGGATTTACCACCTTAGTGAGTAGGATGAACAGCATGAAAGCCTCTTACCCATCCATTCCTGACAACTCGAGCAACTATCTCAGTAATCAGAATAGATTCAAATAGAGCACCATATGGGGGCACACCCTGATTATGTCCCATTTGATGCATAACCCTAGTAGCCTGGTAAAATGTCACCATCCTTAACCTGAGCAAATAGACCATCTTGTAGCCAAAGCTCATGGTCATAAAACTGTTTATCTTGTACCATTCACACCTCCATAGCAGGTCATCAAAATCTAGCTCCATTAGCCATCTTATCCACTCTTTCTCTAAGTTTCGCTTGATCACAATGGTCCAGATCCTATACCAGGAAGCAGAATAATCCACCTTTGTGGGAGGTCCCACTATCCGAAGATGGTCTCTTAGCCAAATTTGAAAAAGTGCAAAGAAAGATAAGCATAAGAAAACATGGAAAGCAGTCGAAATGAAATTCAAAAGCCAAAGTTCAACTTAAAGAATGATGGGGCTGATTGTCCAAGGCCCATCAAAAGTGCAAGACCTGTCCAAGCTCATGATGGTCTCAGCCAGCACTATAGCGGTAATAGATCTCCCTTCCTCCATTTGGGGAATCAGCTCAGTGACTCTAGCATCCCACCAACCAATAGGGCTCACAAAAATATATCTTATAGTCAGATAGAAGGATAGAGCCCGCATCCTCAAATGAAACCACCCATCATCCTCAAAATCCTTAGGATCATGGAATTCCACAATCACAACAGTTAGATCTACATAATCATCTACTACCATAGGACTAGCAGGCTCTGTACTTAAGTCAAGAAGTCCCTTAAAAAAGTTGAAATATCTTACTTTCTCAACAGGAGTAGCCAACATAGCCTCTGGATCATATCCGAGCAACACAAAAAACTCGTCGAATGTAGGACACATCTCCTCCATAGATGCCCAAAACCTGAAGACATGGGCAGCTGCATCCCAAAAGCACATGCATGCGCGCGGAAACTCCCAATCAATTTTTATGCCTCTTAGGGTGGGCATAGCGCTTACCCCATACTTTCCCAGGTTAATCCTCTCCACTTTGGTAAGGTTTTTGCACTATAGGAACATTGCATTCCTAAAATAAGGCTCCATTGTGAAGAATAAAAGATAATAAAATTATTGAAAAGCCAAAAATATGATTAAAATGACTTTTAGAGGCTCAAAAAATGATGGTATGGATTGAAAAAAGGATGAAGTCTGCTTAAATAGGTGAAATTTTAACTACCAGAGTCACTACCGGCGGCACGCCAATCGTGCCGCTCAAGCTGACGACACACCGGTCGTGCCGCTGTAGCCAATAGCACATCGAGCGTGCCGCCGTCTAGTATGTTGCCCAGACCGGCGGCATGCCGATCATGCCACCCCACCACCTATGCCTCTATGTGCCATTTGTCTTCCAACATATTTTCAACTGGGTTGTGGGAGAGCAATACAAGCGTCGTGTTGCTAGGCGAAGCGGTGGAGTGCTGCACCCTAGATGGCGAGAGTCCAGTAGCCGAAAGCATCACTAGCTTACGCTCTGACCCGAGTAGCATGGGCCACCACAATTTCTCAAAATTTCAGACTTAAAATAATTCATTTTTTTCAAAATCGATGCAGAAATAAGAGAAAAGCATAAGGAATAGCACAATGGAATCCCTATTCAGTCGAGTGTTTGCATCCATATCATGCACCCATTTCATCCAAAACATCCATACATATCTGTGAGGCCTCACCTAAGCACCAGTCAAATCTTCTGAGGGATCGAAATGCTCTTCAAGAGAAACTCCAAGATTAGAACTCGCTGTGAGTTCGAAAAATTAATTTTTGTAATTTGAAAGTTGAAAAGTGAGTCGCCACTTTAATTTATTTATTTTAATTGGAAAAATTAAATAAAATCCAACATGATTGAATCTAAAAATAATTTGATTTATCCCAATGAAAAAATGCACCAATCTGCGAGTGGCCAAGGAGGGCTCGGGAATCAGGTTTTGGTAATTACGCAATTAAGAAAATATAATTTTTTTTAGTTTAGCTAAGATTGCAAAATAACTCTAAAAATGAATTTTTGTGTATGCATGAACAGGAATATAATGATGAATGAACAGATATATATATATATATATATATATATATATATATATATATATATATATATATATATATATATATATATATATATATATATATATATATATATATATATATATATATATATATATATATATATATATATATATATATATATATATATATATATATATGATGTGATGGAATGACAGTAATAAATAAATAGGCAAGATAAATCCTACTTAATTATTACAATATCAAAACAAGTGAAATAAAGGGGATCTTTCCTCTAGCCCTTATGGGTACTAGGAAAAGCACACAATCCCCAACTAAACCAATAAAATTATAAACAAAAGGTTAATGCAAATAAACCAAAATAAAAGTAAATAAATAAATAAAATAGATAAGTGAAATATTGATAAAAAGATTTTGGAGTTGATGCCTTTCAGAATGGCAGCCTGCGTATCCTATGGAATAGGAATCAAACCCCACGCAGTTCTCCCTTCTTACGAAGGAGGGGTTTTTAAAAATGTATTGGTTTGTTTATTAATTTAATTCTGATTCTTAAATTAATAAATTCTAGATCTTTTCTGTTTTAGACCTAAAGAGAATTCTATATATGAGTTTAGAATTTTGAAAATAAAGAAGGATTATGCCTTTGCTTTTCTTGGCTTTCGAATGAATGGAACTAGTTTTGCTTCGGATCTCAACTCCACCTTGAATTCAAAGGAAGCTTGGAATCTAGATTTAGAAGCAACAAGTGTGTTTGGAAAGCGTTGAAGTGTGTTGGAAAGTGTCAAATGAGCTTGAAATGTATTGGAATGCGTTGGAAGTCATGCCAAATGAGGTTGGAGGAGGCTCTATTTATAGAGCTACCAGAAGGGGTTCCAGCAGTACGAATGGCAGCGTCGGTGCGGCACGGCAGACGCACTAGCCATCCAGGCGGCACGGTAGGCATGTCGCCCGACTGCTGGCACCAAATCAATGCCACCCTGCCGGCAGCACAAAATGCGTGCCTCCTTATAGGCGGCACAGCAAGCATGCCTCTTGTGCGGTTCAACCTATTTTTGTCCGTTTCGGGCCCGTTTCAGTTTTGATTCGAGCTCGGTTTAACCCTGTGGGTTTGTAATTGAAAGACGGTCCATTGGAAGTGCAATTTTGAGGGTTCATAGCTGCCCCCCTTATCTGATTTGGCCAGACAGAGGCCGAATCTAATTAGTATGAACCAAAAGGCTTAAGAGGCCATTCTGAGCATTCTGAATGTCCCTTTCAGTATTGGGAGTTGTACAAGAGCTTCATGTATGATTTTTGGCTATTCTGACTTTGTTTGGACTGTTTTCCAATTTTTAAGCTATTTTTAAATTTTTGGTTTTTCTATGATTTCAAGAGATTCTGAACTCCGATCAAGACCCCGTCTATTTTGGGAGATGGATAAAAATCATGCAGATTCACTGCTTCAAACGGAACTGAATTCTGATTTAAAATGAGCCCGTTATGGTGAAACCACGTGAATTGGACCTGCGAATCAAAAAAGTAAAAAGATGTTATAAGGGGGGGCCCACCTCTACTTCTATATAAAGCTTAACTTCCTTCTCTTTTTCTCATTTCCACATTTTCACTCTCTCTCTTCTCTTCTCTCTCTCTCTCTAGCTTTACTTTTCTCTCTAAAATTTTTCTCTTTTTTTTTCTCTCTCTCTTTTTTACTTTCTTATTATGCAAATTTTCAATCAACCAGCAATGGGTGCTCAAGACCTGGACACATTGCTGAAGGAGCTAGATCATCACGTCAGCTATATTGGATCTCTTCAAGTATGTTTTTCTTTCCCTGCATGGTCAGTAAGAATTCTGATAATTATTAAATTTTTATTTTTTTTTTACAAAAATTATAGAGAACACAATTGAGGCCCAGGGGTGGCCATAGTGTCATGGAGCTGGTTCGCGTTTATCTAAATAATCAGGAGGCTATCCGTCAGCGCCTCGAGCCATCTGGTTTACTCGAGTGGCTAGAGTTGGATGTCAAGCAATCGGTTAACACCATCGTGGTTTGGGCACTAGCAGAGCGTTGGTGGGATACTACAAACACATTCTACCTTTCCTGCAGTGAGATGACAATCACTCCCTTCGAGTGGAGCATGCTTACTGGTATGCATTTCAGATCTCATCCTCTCGAGTTTTATTCTTCATGGATCGAGCGCTCTTCTGTAGAGATGACCGCTCTGATTGGGGCTAATCCCCCTCGTGGGAGCCTCTATATCCTACGTTCTTAGCTTCATCAGGCCTTGATGACCATGGGTCAGACTCCTAGTCAGTATGGTGTCGATCAGGATGCTAGACTTTGCGCCTTGATTATCTTGAGCTGTACTTTTCTGCATAACAACAAGGACTGCATAAATTTGAATGTCCTACGATCCTTGGAGAATCTGGATGAGATTAGGGAGTTTGACTGGAGAGGTGCAGCCCTTTGTACTATGTATCATGAGCTATGCAACATTTTTCGTGGCACGCTTTGCGGCCATGGTGGTACCTCTATTGTGCTCGAGGTGAGTATTACACTGTGGTATTCTGTTATCTGATGTCTGCTTAGTGACTGATAAAATTCTGCTTCCTACAGTACTGGGCTTATGAGCACTTTCCGATGGTGGCTCCAACACTGAGAGAGCCTACTGTTATTGACCCCTCTTATGGACACATTTGGAGGTCGTCCAACAGACCTTCCTTTATGGTGCGAACATTTGATCAGTGCAGACAGTTCTTTGCTACTGTGACCGTAGACCAGGTATTTCTTTATTGATCTTAACCCGAATCTTACTGTTTTATCTTTTATTGCTGAATATTGCAATATGTTTACAGGTGAGATGGTCGCCATTTATCATGTTCGAAGAGTGGATTCCTAACCAGATCAGGCCTAGCATAGACTTGTCCTCTTGTCGACTCTTGCTCCGCTATGAGTCCTTGAGGATGTTCTACTTGAGACAGAGGGTAAAGGCACAGGTTACAGGAGAGAGAGCTATGCCATAGCCCCCCTGCAGATATGAGGTTTGGGCTAGCTATCCTGGGAAAGGATGATTGGGTTGCTGGAGTTTTCTATCTGGATTTCCTGTTGCCTGATTTAAACTATAATGAGTTCTGCGAGGCATCCTTGATGCGAGGGACACCTCTATTGGATAGATTGCGATGACCATCACATAGGGGATCTAGCTCAGCGTCTTTCTAAGGTCTACCCTCCAGAGTTGGGAGCTTCTCATGGGCTGGCGGTACTGTTCCGGTTGGCAGCATAGGTCCTAGGGTTAAACCTCCAGGTGTTATGGCTAGCCATTCAGGTTTTGCAGCTGATCCTTTTGGGATTGGCCCTTCAAGGGCTAGTGGCTCAGCCCCAACTCCAACTCCAGATGCTTCAGTGGGAGGTCCGACTAATCCAGTTCCCTTGCCTGCTGGTCTTGTCCGTTTGCCAGCTCATCTGGATTATTTCTCTTGTGACAGCCGATTATAATGTTACCATCTTCCTGATGAGCATCCAGCCTTCTTCCCTATTATCCCTGAGACTGTGACAGAGGTAAACATTTTGTACGGCTGGAACTTTTAGCCTTTTGTCTATTTGCCTTATAGTGATTCTCATATTTCTTTCTTCCCCAGGTTCCCTTAGAGTTTGTTCGCTATCACTACGATCTCTTGGGCTGATATGCATTTGCTTTGACCTCCTTTCTGCACGACAAGGATATGTCGGAGGATAGTCACGAGCATGATATGTCCAGGCGAGGACGCCGCAGACCTAGGCACGTTTGTTAGAGACAGGTTTTGTCAGTTTTTATTTTTTTCATGTATACATGTACAGAGGATGATGGATGTACACATGATATTTTGAATATATGCACTTTTATGCTCATGTGACATTTCTGGGATATGTTATGACTTTATGCATGTTTTAAATGAGATGGGTGCATGGTATGAATGTAGATATTTGACCGAATGGGAATTCCATTGCGCTATACCTTATGTTTTTCTCTCATTTTCTACTCTGATTTTGAGAAAAAATGAATTATTTTAAACCCAAAATCTTGAGAAATCATGTAAAAACTTGTTTTGAGGAAAAGAGGCATAAGGAAGCAGAGAAGGGGTGGGCGACACTGTTGGCAGCGGATTTGGCAGGCTAAAATCTACCTATTTAAATAGTTTTTGACCATTCTCCAGTCTGTACCATCGATTTCTGTGCCTCAAAAAGTCATTTTCAATCACTTTTTGCTCTCCATCAATTTTATTTATTTTTATCCCTCACAATGGAGCCTTATTTCAGCTATGCAATGTTCTTATAGTGTAAGAACCTCACAAAAGTGGAGAGAATTAATCTGAGAAGGTATGGGGTAAGCACTACGCCCACCCTAAGAGGAATAAAGATTGATTGGGAATTTCTGCACACCTGCTTGCGCTTTTAGGATCCAACTGCCCATATCTTCAGATTTAGGGCATCTATGGAAGAGATGTGTCCTACATTTAAGGAATTTTATGTGCTGCTTGGATCTGATCCAGAGGCTATGCTAACTACTCCTGTTGAGAAAGTATGATATTTTAACTCTTTCAAATGACTTTTTGACTTGAGTACTGAGGTCGCTAGTCCCATGGTAGTGGATGACTGGGTAGATCTGACTGCTATAATAGCAGAATTCCATGATCCTAAGGATTTTCAGGATGATGGATAGTTTTATTTGAAGATGCGGGCTCTATCCTTCTGTCTGACTATCGAATACATTTTTGTGAGCCCTACTGGTTGGGGCGATGCTAGAGTCACTGAGCTGATTCCACAAATTGAGGAAGGAAGATCTATTGCAGCTATAGTGCTGGCTAAGACCATCATGAGTTTGGACAGATCTTGCACTTCTGATGGGCCGTGGTCAATTAGCCCTATTATTCTTCAGGTTAGTTGAATTCTGACTTCTGAATTTGCATTCAACTACTTTCTGTGTTTATGCTTATCTCTTTTGCACTTTTCAAATTTGGCTGAGAGATCATCTCTACATAGTTGGATCTCCCACCAAGGTGGATTATTCTACTTCATGGTATAGAACTCGGACCATTGTGATTAAACGAAATTCCGAGAAAGAATGGACAAAATGGTTGATGGAGCTGGACTCTGATGATCTACTATGGAGGTGCGAATGGTACAAGATCAGAATATTCATGACCATGAGCTTTGGCTACTATGAGGCCTCGCCCGAGCATCGGTCCGATCCGCTAAGGGATCAAAATGCTTTTTGGGAGAAACTCAATGGTTGGAACTCGCTGTAAGTTCAAAAAATTAATTTTTGTAATTTGACAGTTGAAAAGTGAGTCGCCACTTTAATTTATTTATTTTAATTGGGAAAATTAAAGGAAACCTAACATGATTGACCCTAAAATTTAATTTATCCCAATGGAAAATGCACCAATCCGCGAGTTACCAAGAAGGGCTCGAGGATCAAGTTTTGGTAATTACACAAGTAAGAAAATATTATTTTTCTTTAGTTTGGCTAAAAATGCAAAATAACTCTTTAAAAAAATGAATTTTTGTGTATGCATGAACAAGAATATAATGATGAATGAAGCAAATATATATATGATGTGATGGAATGACAATAATAAATAAATAGGCAAAATAAATCCTACTTAATTATTATAATATCCAAACAAATGAAATAAAGAGGATCTTTTCTCTAGCCCTTATGGGTACTAGAAAAGGCACACATTCCCCCAAATAAACTAAAATAAAATCATAAACAAAAGATTAATACAAATAAATTAAAATAAAGAGGAAAACAATATTGATAAAAAGATTTTGGAGTTGATGCCCTTCAGAATGGCAGCCTGCGTATCCTATCGAATAGAATTTAAACCCCACGCAGTTCTCCCTTCTTGCAAAAGAGGGGTTTTAAAAATGTGTTGGTTTGCTTATTAACTTAATTCTGATTCTTAAATTAATAAGTTTTTTTTATATCTTTTCAGTTTTAGACCTAAGGAGAATTCTAGATCTAAATTTAGAATTTTAAAATAGGAAAGGGATTATACCTTTGCTTTTCTTGGCTTTCGAACGAATGGAACTAGTTTTGCTCTGGATCTCAACTCCACCTTGAATTCAAAGGAAATTTGGAATATGGACCTAGAAACAACAAGTATGTGAGTATACAAAAGAAAATATGCTTTGAAATGTATCACAACAGCTTTGAAATCTCTCAAATTGCTTTAGAATGTCTTGGAAGTCGTGCCAAATGAGGCTGGAGGAAGCTCGTATTTATAGAGCTGCTAGAGAAGGAGTCGGCAGTATGGACAGCGACGTCGGCGCTGCAGGGGCGGCACGGCCGACGCGCTTACCGTCTGGGCGGCACTCTTGGCTTGCTGCCAGACCGCCGACATCCTCTTAGTGCCGCGCATGACAGCACTGCTAGAATCCAGAGGCATGAAATGCGTGCTGCCTTTTGGGCGACACAGCAAACGTGCCTTCCATATGACAACGCGCCACTCACGCAGTTCGATATGTTTTTATCCATTTTAGGCCCGTTTCAGCTCTGATTCAAGCTCTGTTTGATTCTGTGGATTCGTAACTAAAAGACGGTCCACTGGAGGTGCATTTTTGAGGGTTCACAGCTACAAGATAGTCTACCTGCTAGGGTTGAGGATGGTGACCTTTTACCAAGCTACCAGGGTTATACATCAAATGGGACACAGTCAGGGCGTGCCCCTAGATGGCGCTCTGTTTGAATCTATTTTGATTACCGAGACTATCGCTCGGGCTATCAGAAATGAATGGGTAAGGAGTTTTCATACTGTTTGCCCTGCTAACCAAGGCAGTAAATCCATGCAGTATATTGACTGGTGGATAGCCAACTCGTGGAAATTAGAAAAGGCTAGAAGGGCTGCTATACTCGAGGAGATAGAGCAAGAGACATGATTACTATTTTAGTTTAGGACAAATTTTGACCATGTCTTTATTTTCTTTTAAATGTTCCAAAGTTTAAATGAGATAAAATAAGACATAATTCATTTTTTCATCTCTTTTTGTTGCTCTAACTTTTACCTAAGCCGCCCTTTTGAGTTTTCAACTTAATGAGCTTATTTTTATTTCATTTTTCTGTGACACAATTAAGAGCCGAGTGAATGTGAAAATGAAAACTTTATTGATGAATTGGACCGAACCCACATGGGCTGCCTACGTATCTCCTTACAATGATTCATGATTTTTATTCTTTTTTTTTCCTCTTTATGGAGAATCAGGTCCACGTAGTTCTGACTTTTGAGGAAAAATGTGAATGCTAAGCAAGATTTTACAATGATTACAAATGCTATGCATGAATTATAAGGATGCTTTATGCAAAGCATCTCTTGAGTTGATTCAGGTTGTATGGGCTGGCAAATTCTATGCCATCCAAGTCTGTCGGGATTGCTGCTCCTCCAGATAAGATTTTCTTGATCACAAATGGACCACTCCAATTAGGTCTGAATTTTCCCCTTGGATCATGAATAGGTGCCCTTATTTCTTTCAAGACAAGGTGACCCTCTTGTAATCCTTTGTCCCTGACTTTCTTATCGAAGTGTTGAGCCAGTTTCTGTTGATAACCTTGCATCTGATATAAGGCATCCATGCTCTTTTCATCAATGGCTAGAAGTTGGTTATGGTAGCCTTTTGTCCATTCCACTTCGTCCAACTGACTCTCCCTCAGAATGCGAGCTGACTTGACTTCTACCTCGATTGGTAGGATAGCTTCCATCCCATACACCAAAGAGTAAGGCATTGCACCAGTTGGAGTACGTACTATTGTTCTGTATCCCCATAAGGCATATGGCAAATACAGGTGCCAATCCTTATGGTTGTCAGCCAACTTTTGTAGGATACTCTTAAGAGTCTTGTTTGCGGCTTCAACTGTGCCATTTGTTTGAGGTCTGTATGGAGAAGACTTGTGGTGTTGAATTTTCTCCTTCTTTAATAGCAGAGCAACCTCCTTTTGGAAGTGAGATCCATTATCAATAATGATCTCAAAAGGGACCCCGTACCTACAAAGGATGTTGGTACGAATAAACTGGGCTACTCGTTTGGAGTCTAGTATCTGGTAAGGTGCAGCTTCAACCCATTTGGAAAAATAGTCAATAGCCACTAAAATAAATTCATGTTTGCCGGAAGACTTCGGGCTTATCTTACAAATGATGTCTAGGCCCCAAGTTGCAAATGGCCAAGGCGTGGTGATAGGAGATAGAGGTATAGGATGTTTCTTCTGAATTTTGGCGTAGATCTGACACTTATGGCACCTTTGAACATATCTTGCGCAATCTTGATTCATAGTAAGCCAGAAGTAACCCTAATTCATAATCTTGCAGGCTAGAGCAATTTCGTTCATATGTGGGCCTTCGTTGCCACCATGCATCTGTTCCATGATCTGTTGGACTTCTGCTTCAGTGACATATCTCAGATGGATGTTATCCCAAACCCGTTTGTAGAGTACTTCCCCGTTTGGAATGAAACTCTTGGATAACTGTCTTAAAGTCCTCTTTTCTGTTTTAGAGGCTCCTTCGAGATAGATTCCATTCTTGATGTAGTTGAAGATGTCCCAAAACCATGGTTTGTTGTCAGCCACTTGGATATTCAGACAATGAGCTACACAGGTTGACTCATGCTTAACTTCAATTGTAATAGGTCTGATTATGAAGCCATCGCTTATATCAAGCATTAAGACAAGTGTTGCCAAAGCATCAGCAAATCTGTTCTTTGTTCTTGGAATATAATGGAAAGACAGTTCATGGAAACTGGCTGCTAGTTCACTTAGGCGTTTATGGTAAGGAACCAAACACTCCTCTCTGATCTTCCACTTTCCCAAGGCTTGGGAGACTATCAGATTCGAATCCCCATAGATCTCAAGGTATTTGATTCTGAGCCTTGTTGCTGCCTCAAGACCGCAGATGCATACCTCATACTCTGCTTCATTATTTGTTACCTCGAAGTTCAGTTTGATGGCAATGGGTAAGTTTTCCCCACTCGGTGTAATGAATACAATGACGGCACCAAACCCTTTATTGTTAGATGCCCCATCAAAGTAAAGCTTTCAAACTTCAGTGTCAATTGTCAGGATGTCTTCATCAGGAAATTCAGGCTCGACCCAATGATCATCTATTGGAGCTGCAGCTAACTGATCAGCCATTATGCTACCCTTAACTGCTTTTCGCTGTACATATTTCAGATCATATGCAACTAATACAGCCATCCACCTTGCGATCTTACTGTCAAGAGCTGGCTTCTCCATAAGGATTTTCAAAGGGCTTTTGTCAGTAAGAACATAAGTTGTAAAGGAGCAAAGGTAGTGTTGCAGCTTATGGCAAACCCATACCAAAGCAAGACACAGTCTTTCTGTAAAACTGTACTTGAGCTCATGAGACAGCATCCTTTTGCTCAAGTAATAGATGGCATTCTCCTTGCTGGAATTAGGAGCATTTTGGGCAAGCATTGCCCCCATCGCTTCATCGGTTACTGATAGATAAAGCAATAAGCGCTTTTCAAACCTTGGTGGTTGTAGTACCGGTGGGTTTAGTAAGTACTGCTTGATCTGGTCAAAAGCTTTCTGACAGTCATCATTCCATTGTTTAACGGTTCCCTTTCTGAGTAGCTTGAAGATGGGACCACATACATCAGCCAACTGATTGATGAATCGATTAATATATTGTAGCCTTCCAAGGAAACCTCTGATCTCCTTTTCTATTTTTGGAGGTGGCATTTCCAGAATTGCCTTTAATTTAGCAAGGTCTACTTTTATACCCTTCTTGCTGACCATGTGACCTAGGAATACTCCAGCTGAGGCTCCGAAGACACATTTGGTGGGATTGAGCTTGAGATTATACTGGTGAAGTCGAAGGAAGAATCACCTTAGTGCCTCTGAATGTTCTTCAACAGTGGTGCCTTTGATTACCATGTCATCAACATAAACTTCAATTTCTTTATGCATCATGTCATGGAAAATAGTAGTTGCCATCCTTTGGTATGTTGCCTCGGCATTTTTAAGCCCAAATGGCATAACCTGGTAGCAATAGGTGCCCCATTCGGTAATGAAAGCTGTCTTCTTTTTGTCAGGAGGATGAACCATTATTAGATTATACCCTGCAGCCAGATCAGTTAAGGAAACTAATTCAGAACCTACCATGTGGTTTACCAACAAATCAATATGAGGCAAGGGAAAATCATCTTTGGGACAAGCTTTATTCAGATCCTTATAATCCACACACATTCTGACTTTGCCATCTTTCCTGGGAACTAGCATAATGTTAGCTAGCCAGGATGGATAGTTGATAGGCTCAATGAAGTTGTGGTCCAGTAGCTTGGCAATTTCTTCTTTAATTGGTAAAGACCATTCTGTCTTGAGTCTTCTCAACTTCTGCTTAATGGGCTTAGCACCTAGATAAACCAAGATTTTATAAACTGCTATGCTTGGATCCAACCCTGTTATGTCTTTTGGTTGCCATGCAAAACAGTCTTGAAATTCTCTGATCATCTTTTCAATATGATCCCTGTTTATGCATGCAGATGTAATGAATGTAATTTTTTATATGTCATGAGTGCCAGCATTGATAGGCTCTTTAATTGTGTCATCTTTTACTTCATTTATTTCATTTTTACTTAATGTCTCATTTAAGTCAGATTTAAAAGTTGGAACATCAAAGAAAAATGGAGACACAAAGTCATAAGAGGAAAGAGTTTGATTTTTATTGATTTCAAGTGGGGATTTGTCCCAATTAACATCAAACCAAAAAGTGAGACCCTCAAGGTCAGTTACATCATCAACAATAGAAGAAATAGAAGAGACAGACTCAGATTTAGAAGACGAGTCCATCTCAAACTGAGACTCTGATTCTAGTATGGATTCTGGTTCGGAAAAATAAAAGGGGCTCTCCTCAAAGGACCAATTTTGCAGCTCGGTGTTGGTGGGCTGGATTAAGGTGGAAAGGTCAATTTTCTCCTCCTCAACAGTTAGCATAAACACTTCATCAAAAAGACTAGCCTCCATGTTCTCTTCCCAATCCTGAGTGAGCATGTAGATTGGCTCACAGTCTTTTATCTCAAGCCTAACATCAGAAAAGATTTCAAACCCAGGAATCAGTTTTCCAGTAATAGGGCAGACCCAAGGCTGAGGAAAGTTATAGTAAGGAACTGTGTCGCATTCCTTTACAAAATAGCCGTTTAGGGTTTTGAAGTAAGGGCACATGGGCCAATCATAAACCTCACCTCTCTTAAGGGCAGCTATTATGTCTTTGGCCTGATTTTCCATTTCTTCCAAATCCTCATCAATGGGCTCATACCCTAGCCCAAATGGTGGTGTTGTAACTGGATAGTCCAGGAAAGACTTTAAGCCCTGTTGGCTTCTTCCCAAACCTAGACTAGGAAAGTAATTCATTTTGCGGAGCATGTTAGCAACAGCAATATTCTCGAAGGGGTCAAAATCAAAGGGAATGAATTCTTTACTCTCTTCACCCTCAATGTACTGAATGAAGGAGAAACCTAAAAGTGGATAGGACGATAGCTCAGGCTGAATCTCGAGAATAGGAACGGAGCTTGGATATCTGGTATTCCATGCATGTCCCCTTTTACAGTCACGACCCCATTTCTGAAAAGGAACTTGACCTTTTTGGTGTAAGGAGGAAGGGATAGCCTTTGCTTGGTGGATCCAGGGCCTCCCAAGTAGTAGTTTAAAGCAAGAAGGTACATCAATCACTTGAAATGGTATGGTGAAAGATGTTAGCCCAATAGTTACATCAATGATAGCTACTCCAAGGACTTCCTTCTTGGTATTATCATACGCCCTTACA
>CANTUT010001587.1:0-10000 GCA_947687605.1 Reutealis trisperma
AAAGAATCTGTTTTTATTTGACTGATAGGGATAACAAACAATTAATTAGAACAAATTTGTTATAAGAAAGAAATATAAAAATATAACCAATAAAATATTAAAAAAAAAACTAAAAAAAAAACTAAATAAGAAATACAAAACAAAGAGAATGCTCTTTTCTTATTCGAAACGCCTTGTGATCTTCAACCAATTCTGCGCTTCAATATAATTTCCGGGAGTAAGTGCTATAGCTTGTTTCCAATACTCTGCGGCTTGATCGAACCAAGCCTCCGCAATTTCAGAATCTCCCTGCCGAATGGCCTGTTCTCCTCGGTCAGAATAGGCGAGCAAATTCCTTCCATTAGAACCGTACTTGAGAGTTTCCTACCTCATACGGCTCAGCAATCCATTTTTTGGGGTGTCCCATTTTTTCTCGAGTTATCCAAAAAAGGTTAATTACATGAGTTTCAAACTTAAATTTTGATTAATAATCAGTTTTCTCTTTTCTCCCACCTTCAGAAGAATAAAGCGCAGGCGTTCTACTATCGTTAGAATTTTCCGAAAGGTAACTATCTCGGTTTTATATATTTTATATCTAAATATATATATAGAATCTTTGAAAAAGACCTTCCCTCATAAGAAAGACTTACGATCTTTGGGATCTGATGCTACACCGCTGCTCAATACTTTAGGGATCGACTCTGTTACATAAGTTGATTCCTAACTTTTGTCTCATATTATGACATAAGTAAGCAGTTCTTATTGTATCGGCCAAAAATCTCGCTAATTGATCTTTACGATGCTTCCTCTATCAATTAGATCCTTTATCCATAGAATAAAGTATCTAGGCATATTTTTTTCTTCATATTTTGACTTCTATGAAGTTGCTTTCTTTGCTACAGCTGATAAAAATCGTTGTTTTGGACGATGCATATGTAGAAAGCCCATTTCTAGTAAAATTTTTTCTTTTTTTTTTCTATAGTGGAGATAGTCGCACGTAATGACAGATCACGGCCATATTATTTAAAGCTTGTGGTAAGAAGGGGTTTCGTTCTAGTGCCCGAAAATAATATTCCAAAGCTTTTGTGTGTTCTCCATTACTTGTGTGAATAAGGCCTATATTATAGAGTATATAACTTCGATCATAGGGATCAATTTCTAGCCGCAAAGCTTCATAATAATTCTGTAAAGCTTCTGCATAATTTCCTTCGGATTGAGCAGACATTCGTTACGGTCGTCATTCGATTCAAAGAATCTCCGTTCCAGAACCGTACGTGAGATTTTCATCTCATACGGCTCCTCCCTTTTGTGCATAATGAGAATAATACATAGAATAAAAAAGGGAGTGAGATATTCTCATTATGAACTGAGCGGGGCTAGTGTTTTTACAAGAAATCTCTAGCCAACCTTCCTGCAAAAGATCTTTTCTTAACATCAAGCATGTTGATACTAGATAAAAATATTAAGTTAACTCTAACAATTTCTTTGTTCTCAATCTTTCTTAATTTCTAGGAATTAGTCACTTCAACAGTCTTCGATGGTTATATGGGTATCCAAGGTACGAACGAGATGGATATTTGTTTTCCCAACCATTCTTATTAGTCCCGATCCAAATAAAGAAAAGGGATAATTTATAACAAAGTTTTCGTGTTGTTGATTCCTAGGCGTAGTGCTTCTTCCTCTATGCCGCCTATTGGTACTAGTGGGGTAGGGTTAACCTACAATACAGAACCCATAGGTGTAACCTTTCGTTCAATGCTAGAATTGACAATTGAAGCATCTGAGGCTGCATTAATCGAGGATACCCGACAGAAGGAATTGTTTTATTTAGAAACTTAGAAACCTTCACCTTCAACAAGCGTAGAGTTATTTCAAATCTTTCTATTCCGATTAATGTGTCTTTCTCTTAAGACTGGAAGCGGTAAATAAAAAAAATCAAATCACACCATCTCTGTAATAAGTAAATGCCTCTTTTTCTCCCGAAGTTGTCGGAATTATTCGTAATAAGATATTGGCTACAATTGAAAAGGTCTTATCAATAAAATTTCCAGTTATCCGGGATCTAGGCATAGGTAGCAATCCATTTTCTAATTTCTTTTAATTACCTCTTATGAGAAAATGATCCCACAAAAAAGTAATTGTACAGTACAAAATAACATAAAAACAGACTCAATTTATAAAATTAAAAAAAAAAACAAAAAAAAATTATCTTTATCCTCCAATTTCGAAGGAAAGTTCTTTATTTGATTAAAAATTTTCTATTTTTTTTTATAGTTCGAATTGATTGTACGTACCATACCTGTCCAACAATCTAATATGAATGACTCGCGATTCACTCGGTTTCTGGGACATAATCATTATATAGGAGAGATGGCCGAGTGGTTCAAGGCGTAGCATTGGAACTGCTATGTAGGCTTTTGTTTACCGAGGGTTCGAATCCCTCTCTTTCCGTACCTTCATCTAATTTTTCAATGTTACTGATCGCAATGTATCAAACCACATAACAATGGATATCTTTATTCTAACAGTTAAACCTTTCCTTGCTATAGCTTTTCTATTCCTAATTTCTGCGGTACAGAAAATACTGGAAAAAATGGAAAGGAATGAAAATATCCCTATCGTTCTATGATATATGAATGGGAGAAAAATCCCCCGATCAAACCCTTGCTTTTGGTTTCTTTACTTAGGCGACAGGGGGCAAAATTACCCGAACCCTTGTTATTTTAGTTAGGCTTAAGTCTGACGAGAATAATATTCTACCACTAGCAATTCATTTATTTTCAAGCCAACCCATTTACTATCTATTATTTGATTGACCAATCCTTTATATTGGAATGGGTGAAGAGTCAAATGTTTTGGCAATTCCTCCTGGGGGGATGAATCAAGATAATTTTGAATCATAGTTCTAGATTTTTGTTCATCCTTCGCTGTAATAATATCTCGGGGGTTGCAGCGATAACTTGGTATATCTACTATACGACCATTAACTAAAATATGTCTATGATTAACTAATTGGCGGGCTCGAGGAATAGTTGACGCCATCCCCAATCGAAAAAGGATGTTATCCAAACGCATTTCAAGTAATTGTAGTAAAACATGACCTGTTGACCCTTTGGCTTTTGCGGCGATACGAACGTATTTAAGTAATTGTCGTTCTGTAAGACCATAATGAAAACGTAATTTTTGTTTTTCTTCTAAACGAATACGATATTGAGATTTTTTACCGGAGCGTGATTGATTTCTAAGATCGCTCCCGGCTCTAGGCCTTTACTAGTTAGTCCCGGTAAAGCCCCCAGACGGCGTATTTTTTTGAAAACGAGGCCCTCGGTAACGTGACATAAAAACTCCTTGTTTTCCTTATTTTATTGAATTTTCAGAAACCTAAATTAAAACTGAACTAAAGGATAAATATGATAAATGAAGCAAAATCTACTGAAGTAGTAGACTACAAAAAATAATGAGATGGATTGTATCAATATCCAGACCTTATGGTATATATACCAATAATGTATATATAAAAAAAGGCCCTTTTCGTGCTCTTGATTTGTTCTACAGAGATTTAACTACTCTAACTTTTATTCATAGTTGGAAGTTTCCACTACATAATAACCGGGCACCCTTGGAAAAAAGGGAAAGAGGCCTTTTAGAGAAGCCTTTTCAATATTAATATTCTTTGATTTCAAAAAAACATTATCAATCATGTAAAAACAAATAGAGAAAAGCCAGCTATCGGAGTCGAACCGATGACCATCGCATTACAAATGCGATGCTCTAACCTCTGAGCTAAGCGGGCTCACATAACAGAAATTGTACATGCATAGGAATTTAGTAAACTAATGGAATCTTGGCTATTAACTTTTTATTCTTTTCATTGTTAGTTATTTTCAGTCTTAGTTATTCATAATTAATATGAATATGGAAAAAAGAAAAAGAATCGATCGTTCGAGTAGTCAAAATTGCACGAGAAAAAATGAGAGTAAGAGAAGTATATATAAAAAATGTGGTATATATACATCTATATTGAATTTGCGGGTAGAGAAATGATAGAATCCTTTCTGATTAGACTAATTAGACTAAATAAGGGTCTCTGATAGAGATGAAAGAAGATAGATACGAAAAAAAAAGAAGAAACACTTTTTAGAAGAATTGGTATCTAATGACTTCAACAGTTCCAGTAGAATATAAATGAAAAAGGGGGAATGGGATAATAATAAGATCTTAATCTCAAAACAAAAAAGGGGATATGGCGAAATTGGTAGACGCTACGGACTTAATTGGATTGAGCCTTGGTATGGAAACTTACTAAGTGATAACTTTCAAATTCAGAGAAACCCTGGAATTAAAAATGGGCAATCCTGAGCCAAATCCTGTTTTCCGAAAACAAACAAAGGTTCAAAAAGACAGAATAAAAAAAGGATAGGTGCAGAGACTCAATGGAAGCCGTTCTAACAAATGGAGTTGACTGCGTTGCATTAGTAAAGTAAAGAAATCCTTCCGTCAAAACTCCAGAAAGGATAAAGTAAAGGATAACCCTATATACATACGTATACGTATTGAAATACTATCGCAAATGATTAATCAAATGATTAATAAGGGCCGAATCCATATTTTTTTATCTTTATATGAAAAATGAAATAAAAAAAAATTGTTTTGAATTGATTCCAAGTTGAAGAAACGATTGAATTTTAATTGATCAAATCATTCACTCCATAGTCTGATAGATAATTGATTAATCGGACGAGAATAAAGATAGAGTCCCATTCTACATGTCAATATCGACAACAAGGAAATTTATAGTAAGAGGAAAATCCGTCGACTTTAGAAATCGTGAGGGTTCAAGTCCCTCTATCCCCAAAAAAAGCCCGCTCGACTCCTTAATTTAATTATTTTTATCCTATTCTCTCTGTTCGTTAAATGAACATCTTTGAGCAAAACAAGGAATCCCCGTGGGAAATTGGAATGATTAACAATCGAAATCATTATTCGAACTGAAATTTATGAAGTCGTCTTTTTATTCTTTCTTTTTATTTTAAAGATACAAAAACATTCCAGGTCTGGTAAGACTTTAGAATACTTTTTCCTCTTTTTTTTAATTGACATAGACCCAAGTCGTTTAGTAAAATGAGGAAGACGACGCGTCGAAAATGGTCGGGATAGCTCAGCAGGTAGAGCAGAGGACTGAAAATCCTCGTGTCACCAGTTCAAATCTGGTTCCTGACGCATGATACATTTATGTATGAGTGTCTATTCTACAACTTAATTAAATTAATTGATATAGATCGGATATAGATCGGCATACATATTCATTAATACATATTCATTAAGAGTATAGATCATGATATATGCTTAACTTATCCATCTAAATGTCTGGAGATATAGCCTTTTTAGATGTTTATGTTATAAAAAAAGTATATAAAAAAAAAATAAAAAAAAAATTAGATTAGGTTTCCTCTTCTTTTTTCTTTAATTTGTTTATTTTATAATGTAATGTGTCTCCTCTCGTTCAAAAAGAATGTTTCTTCTTCATATAGATTCAAAAGGTTATAGTTAAATTAGTTAGTTAAAATCTAGTCTATATCTATAATATCTATAGGAGTTGAAGGGTGGAAATACCCAAGTTTCATCTCAGATACAGTATAAATAGAATCCGATCCTCTTTCATTTCTTTGTATTTATTTTCTTTCATATTCTATTTTTTCATTCCCTCCTATGTTATGTGACTTTATATAGCTCATCTAAGGGATGTGCGCGGTACAAAGTTCATAATGCAGAATTCATTTAGTTCATCCTATTAGCGCGACTCGTCCAAAAAAATAAATACCTTCCAAATTTGAGAATTCAATGAATCCCTAATTGTATTATTTTTTTTTTTATTTATTTAGTCTATCCATAATAATATGGATGAGACTTTAATGAATCTGTTAATCTATAAGAGAGCGTACAAATATTCCTTGAATATCTGAAGTTGTAACACTGAAGATTAGTTTCTTATTATTCAATGAGCATCTTGTATTTCATAAAAATTGGGAGCAATATAATCCTTACGTAAGGGCCACCCTACCCAACTTTCCGACATTAAGATACGTTTCAGACGCGGATGATTATCATAAAAGATTCCCAGCATATCATATGATTCCCTTTCTGGAAAATCCGCACTTTTCCAAACCCAGAAAACAGACGGAATTCTAGGATTCTTCCTCGGGGAAAATACTTTTATACATACTTCTTCTGGTTGATCTATACCATACTCTATTCTCGTAAGATGATATACACTAGCTAACAGCCCGCCCGGTGCTACATCATAGGCACATTGCGAACGCAGATAATTGTAACCATATATATATATAATGACAGCAATGGAATGCCAATCTTCGGGCTTTATTTGTAAAGTCTCTATTCCTTGGTAATCAAAACCCAAAGATCTATGAACTAGTCCATGTTTGACTAGCCAAGCAGACAAATGACCCTGCATCTTTTTTCTCTCTCCCGCATTTATATTTGTATAATATTAAGTATTTCACATTTACGATGAAATTTATGAAGATTGACTTGCCTTTTGTTATTCTGTACAAACGAATCCTTCCTCTAATTTACTAATTCGTGGGACGATACTGACTTTTTATATTTGAAAAATGTTTCAGGAGGGATCTTTGAAGTAGACGGCGGTTGATAGAGTAATCCTCGATTATAATTTCCAGTATGAGTAGTGCGTTCAATATTAAACTTGTGATTGGTAGTAAAACACCGATTCCCCGGTTGAGACCTAATTCGATCTTCATAAATTTCTCGAGATATTTTTTTACGAAGTTTTGTTATAGCATCTATAACCGCCTCCGGTTTAGGCGGACAGCCTGGCAAATAGACATCTACAGGAATTAGTTTATCGACTCCCCGAACAGTACTATAAGAATCGGTACTAAACATCCCCCCTGTAATTGTACATGCCCCCATGGCAATAACATATTTTGGTTCTGGCATTTGTTCATATAGTCTCACTAAAGAAGGAGCCATTTTCATGGTTACTGTGCCGGCTGTTAAAATCAGGTCCGCTTGTCTAGGACTAGATCTTGGTACTAGTCCATAACGATCAAAGTCGAATCGTGAGCCTATTAATGAAGCAAATTCGATGAAGCAACAACTGGTACCATAGAGAAGTGGCCATAAACTGGAGAGTCTTGACCAATTTGAAAGATCATTTGATGTAGTTGAAATAACTGAAATTTGAGTTGTTTGATCAAGTAAGGGAAACTCAATAGAATTCATAATTGTCTCAATGTTATTTTTTTTCATTGTTTTTTGCGGAATATTCACGAACTAAGACCATTCTAATGCTCCTTTTCTCCATGCATAAACTAAACCAACAATTAGGATAAGCACGAAAATTAAAGCTTCTATAAATACGGATAACCCCAATACATCAAAACTCATTGCCCATGGATAAAGAAAAACAGTTTCAACATCAAAAACAACAAAAACTAGAGCAAACATATAATAACGGATTCGAAATTGTAACCAAGCATCGCCCATTGGTTCTATACCCGATTCATAACTAGAAAGTTTCTCCGGCCCTTTTCTAATCGGGGATAAACCCCCGGAAATTAGAAATGCTAAAATAGGAATAACACTTGATATTATTAGAAATGCCCAGAATATATCATATTCGTAAATCAGAAACATAGGCGCACTCCTATGAATGTGGAAAATATACTAGATTAGTCGAGTCGAATTGGAATTAATTCCTAACTCATCCATAACCGGTTAGTCAAAACAACAATTTATTTTGATTCAACCACCTAGTTTTCTTTGTTTGCTTTGGTACATGTCTCCTTTCAAGATTCATCGACTATAATTTTTCCATTATGTTTACTTCGATTTTTTCGATATTGATATAATATTGATATAGTCTATTGATATAGTATAAATATATATTGCTCTTATATAAATCTCCCCTCGCTTTTTCACTTCACTTCGGATTCTCCCTAAAAAATGGGGAATTCAAAATCAAATTTTCATTTTTTTGTTTAGTTGTTTAGAACTTTTAAATTCTATTAGAAATTGTTATTTTAGTAGAAATTAAAAAAGTAGAAATTAAAAATTGAGAAATTAAAAAATGGAATATTCTAAATTGAAAGAAATTGAAAAATTTTTTATTCTATTTCTATTCTATTTATATATTTATTATATATTTAGTTATATATTTATTATTCTATATTTAATATATTTAATATTCTAGAATGAATATTCTAGAATATTCTATTTAATTTATAAGTATTTTTTTTTTTTATTTAATATTCATTATTATTATTTTTTTATTTTATTTATTATTTTTTTATTTTATATTTTTATTTTATATTCTATTTTTATATTATATATATTTCTATTTTATATATTTTAATTATATATTTAATATTATTTATTTAATTATTAATATTATTTATTTAATTAAATATAACTATATATTTTATTATATATATCCATTTTTTAAATATATATATTTAAATATTTTCTATTTTATTTATTTTTTTTTAGGGCTATACGGACTCGAACCGTAGACTTTCTCGGTAAAACAGATCAAACTTATTATTAGCAAAATGATTCGAACTTTTTCAAAGACCCAACATGCATTTTTTTGCATTGGGCTCGTTCATTAACTGATATAAATAATCAGTTAGTCTACCATAATTCTCTTGGCAGAAAGATAAGAAGATGGCTCCATGTGCTCTGATTTATGGATTCCGATCGGAGAGCACTACCAAAGTGTTTCAAAGAAGGATTTATCCTGACGTAGGTCTGCTTTTTTTTGGCTTAGATCAACCTAAGTTAAATGGAATTTCCATCGCCCCACTTCTGATTAAAGAATTAAATATGAAACTTCATACACCTTAAAGTTCATAGGATAGGACGAAAAGAGAATTTTTTGAGGTCCTTATACTCATTATGCCTAGCATTGAATAGACTGGGTATTCCCCTTATCAAGGTCTTAAATCAATGATGGGTTCTATTGGGCGTCTAAAAAGGCACCTAAATTGGACCGAACCTTTTATGTCAGGCTATTGTTCTTTTGTTCCCTAAAAGTCATGGAGTAAGACATCGATTTCTCAATAAGTCTTTTGATTACATGATGGACTCCTTTGAAAAAAAAAAACATTGGCGCGCGTGTAAACGAGGTGCTCTACCTAACTGAGCTATAGCCCTTGTGCTTATGATACATATTTTATCATGTCGATAATTTCTTGTCAAGATAAATATTATCTGATCCAACATCCTATTTCTTTGATCTCTTTGATCCGTATTGCTTATAAATAATATTCCATTTATAATTAATATTACATTTATAACCCATCGATGGGACGGATTCCATTTCTTTCTCTTTGTAATGATAAATGACCTACTTAACTCAGTGGTTAGAGTATTGCTTTCATACGGCGGGAGTCATTGGTTCAAATCCAATAGTAGGTAGAACTTATTAGATATCAGAACCAATGCTATCTAATAAGTTTTTTTACTCACCTTATTTACTTTATTGATTTTTTTTCTCTTTTTCGTTCCATTCTATTTCATTTTTGAATTGAAAAAAAAAAATTTTCGTTGTATTAGAATCTGATTCTACTTATGATTCTACTCATTCTACTTATGATTCTATTCAATTGGCCGAATAAAAAAAAAAATAGGGTGTATAAACAGAACTTCTGTTTATACAGAAGTTCTTTTGATTATTCGGACGCACCAACTAGTTACGAAATTTCATTGATAGCCTCTACGCGTGCCCTAGCTCGTCTGAGAGCTAGATTTGCCTCAATTATTTGTCTCCTGCCTTCTGCTTTTCTCAAGTTAGCTTCTGCTATTTCAAGAGTTTGCTGAGCTTCTTGTGGATCAATGTCACTACCCTTTTCTGCATCATTTACTAAAACAGTAATCTCATTATTGCCTATTCTAGCAAAACCACCCATCAGAGCCATCGTTAACCATTGGTCAGTAAGGCGTATTCTCAAAATACCGATATCGACGGCTGTGGCAATAG
>CANTUT010001587.1:15000-30000 GCA_947687605.1 Reutealis trisperma
ATCAATAGTTGCATTGACAGTTATCTTCGCTCTCAAGTCTGTATTGATAGTTATATTTTAAGTGGTAGTAACAATTACAGTGAAAGTTACATTTATAGTTACATTTGTGGTGAAAGTGGAAATAGTAGTGAAAGCCAGAGTTCCAGTCTAAGAACTAGCACGACTGGTAGCGATTTAACTATAAGAGAAAGTTCTAATGATCTCGATATAACTCACAAATACAAGCATTTGTGGGTTCAATGCGAAAATTGTTATGGGTTAAATTATAAGAAATTTTTGAAGTCAAGAATGAATATTTGTGAACAATGTGGATATCATTTGAAAATGAATAGTTCAGATAGAATTGAACTTTCGATTGACCCAGGCACTTGGGATTCTATGGATGAAGACATGGTATCTCTGGATCCCATTGAATTTCATTCAGAAGAAGAACCTTATAAAGATCGTATTGATTCTTATCAAAAAAAGACAGGATTAACCGAGGCTGTTCAAACAGGCACAGGTCAACTAAACGGTATTCCCATAGCAATTGGGGTTATGGATTTTCAGTTTATGGGGGGGAGTATGGGATCTGTAGTAGGGGAGAAAATCACTCGTTTGATCGAGTATGCTACCAATAAATTTTTACCTCTTATTTTAGTGTGTGCTTCCGGAGGAGCACGCATGCAAGAAGGAAGTTTGAGTTTGATGCAAATGGCTAAAATATCTTCTGCTTTATATGATTATCAATCGAATAAAAAGTTATTTTATGTATCAATCCTTACATCTCCTACGACTGGTGGGGTGACAGCCAGTTTTGGTATGTTGGGGGATATCATTATTGCTGAACCTAACGCCTATATTGCATTTGCAGGTAAAAGAGTAATTGAACAAACATTGAATAAGACAGTACCTGAAGGTTCACAATCGGCCGAATTTTTATTCCATAAGGGCTTATTCGATCCAATCGTACCACGTAATCCTTTAAAAGGCGTTCTGGATGAGTTACTTCAGCTCCACGATTTCTTTCCTTTGAATCATAAATCAAGTGGAGTCTTAAGTTAATTAAATTAGTTAATTCAATTGAATTTAATTTAGTTAAAAATAAAAAATTTCGTTAAAAATGAAAAATTCTTTTTTTTCTGGCGAGCAGATATGGGAAAAATCCGAAGAATGGATTTTTTTGTGACATAAGAGCAAATTGTAGAAAGAATCATGCAGATAAGTTTTTTTTACCGATATTCTTGATTACTAATTAAGAAACCTCCATCAACAAGAAAAAAAGAGTGAATTCTTTTTCCGTGAAAAAAAAAAATTGGCAAGGTAAATAAAACGAATTTTATGTTCTTTTCTTACCTATGCATAGAAAATAGAGAGTCTTGCATATTTATATATATATCTCCAGGGAATCCCCCTTTTTACTAATCCGATCGGATTATAAATTATACGAATTTTTCGGGAATTTATAAACAGAAAACCTCTTTATTTTTATTAAAGTCAAATTCTAAAATTAAAGTTATAAGACAATAAAAAAAAAGATAAGAATAAAAAATAAGTGGATTATCATAGATATTTCATGTAGAAATAAAATAGAAATAAGTTATGTTATTTAGTTAGTTCTACACTCTTTGCACTTTATTATATATACTCACTTAGATCTACTTAGTAGAATTCTATACGAATTATAATGATTATAAAATATCTTTCTAATACTAATAATATTAAAATATTAAAATATTAATATAATAATTAATATAAAATATATAAAATATAATAATTAACATAATAATAAAAAACAGGTACAAATATTAAATCGAGGTGCCCATTCTATGACAATTCTCAACAATTTACCCTCCATTTTTGTGCCTTTAGTGGGCTTAGTATTTCCGGCAATTGCAATGGCTTCTTTATCTCTTCATGTTCAAAAAAACAAGATTTTTTAGATCTGATTAGGCCCGATGGGGCTAGATTTCATTTCTTTTTTATTTTTCAAGACTTAGTTAGATTTGGATCATAATATGGATATCTCTTTAGTAGAAATATGATAGAATATGCAGGCCGTTCCCTCAAACATAAATGAAAATGAAAGGGTTCTTATGCAGGCGTAAATATTATATATGAGTAAATGAACTATTTGAAAATAAATCGAGACTGTAGTGGATGTCTGAAATAAATGCAAAGCCAATGTTTTTTTATATGTGTAGATAGGGGATCATAGGAGGGGGCTTCCTTTTGTTTTTTTAATCTAAGGAATTCCTCCTAAAGATTCACATCAGAATAGTGCGAGTTGATGAAAGTTACTTCGAAAAAAAAAGAAAGTCAAATTCTTTTTTTTGGGCGAGTCTCCCACTTCAAAAAAAAAAAGCAACTGGATCTAGTATGAGTTGGCGATCAGAACGTATATGGATAGAACGTATAGCGGGGTCTCGAAAAACAAGTAATTTCGGCTGGGCCTTTATACTTTTTTTAGGTTCAGTGGGATTTTTATTGGTTGGAATTTCCAGTTATCTTGGCAGAAATTTGATATCTTTATTTCCGTCTCAGCAAATAATTTTTTTTCCACAAGGGATCGTGATGTCTTTCTATGGGATCGCCGGTCTATTTATTAGTTCTTATTTGTGGTGCACAATTTTGTGGAATGTAGGTAGTGGTTATGATCGATTCGATAGAAAAGAAGGAATAGTGTGTATTTTTCGCTGGGGATTTCCTGGAAAAAATCGTCGCATCTTACTCCGATTCCTTATGAAAGATATTCAGTCTATTAGAATAGAAGTTAAAGAGAGTATTTACGCTCAGCGTGTCTTTTATATGGAAATCTGGGGCCGTGGGTCCATTCCTTTGACTCGTACTGATGAGAATTTGACTCCACGAGAAATTGAGCAAAAAGTAGCCGAATTGGCCTATTTTTTGCGTGTACCAATTGAAGTGTTTTGATTTTGAAATGAACTGAAGAATGAACGTTTTTTCTTAGCAGGAGCGAAAAAATCCAAGAGTCTTCTTTTTTTTTTCTATAGCATAACTTAACTGAAATTTCTTCACAATATTGATGAACCAAAGAAGAGGTATATTTTATATACGTATATACGGAACAAAACAATTAGAAAAATGAAACTTTTTTATCTGCAAATTTTTTTATGCGTACATAAATTCACAAAATTCAGTAACAAAACAAGTAATAAATCTAAATAATAGACCCTCTCATAGATCAAAACAAAGCATTTCGGTATAAAATATAAAATAAAGAAATTCTCCTTTTTTTTTTTCAATATTTGAAATTGATACTGGATAGATCATATCTTGTAAATTATCTCTCCTTATTTTGTCAATCGACATTTCTTTTTATCTTTTTTTTTGTCCTCTTTAATAAACAAGGGATTGGACCACTTAGAATGATAACTTTTCTGTCTTTTGCCACTCATTTTTGATTATCATACCACAATATTATTTTAGTCAGAAATCTTTCTCAATTATTCCTGTGGAATATGGGAAAAGTTGGCTATTTTTTTTTTTTATTCTTTCAAAATTCAAGGACTAGCCACTGACTCACAAAAAAAACAGGGAATAGATTCATAGGTTCGAAGCCTTGTAATAGAACTTATGCTTGATAGAAATATTAGATCATATAGAATCGATAAATGGAGTGGGTTCATTAAAAATTCACAAATGAAAAAATGGAAAAAAAAAACATTTATTCCCCTTCTATATCTTCCATCTATAGTTTTTTTGCCCTGGTGGATCTCTGTTTTATTTAATAAAAGTTCTGAATCTTGGGTTATTAATTGGTGTAATATTAGTAACTCCGAAACTTTTTTAAATGATATCCAAGAAAAAAGTATTCTAGAAAAATTCATAGAATTAGAGGAACTCGTTCGCTTGGACGAAATGATAAAGGAATACCCGGAAACACATTTACAAAGGTTTCGTGTCGGAATCCACAAAGAAACGATCCAATTGATCAAGATGCACAACGAGGATCGTATCCATACAATTTTACACGTCTCGACAAATATAATCTGTTTCGTTATTCTAAGTGGTTATTCTATTCTAAGTAATGAAGAACTTATTATTCTTAATTCTTGGGTTCAAGAATTCCTATATAACTTAAGCGACACAATAAAAGCTTTTTCGATTCTTTTATTAACCGATTTATGTATAGGATTCCATTCACCCCACGGCTGGGAACTCATGATCGGCTCTGTCTACAAAGATTTTGGATTTGCTCATAATGATCAAATTATATCTGGTCTTGTTTCCACTTTTCCAGTCATTCTCGATACAATTTTTAAATATTGGATTTTCCGTTATTTAAATCGTGTATCTCCGTCACTTGTAGTGATTTATCATTCAATGAATGACTGAAAAATGAAATGATCCATGAATCCAATTAGAATGTTTGTTATTATGTACATAAGCAAAACATTCCAAATCTTACTTTATATAAAATCTTACTTTATATATTATATATATCTTTATATATATACTTTATATAATATATATACTTTATATTTATATATATATTTCTTCTATATTTAGATACATCCAAGGGATTTTCTTCCTATAGCTTATATTTTAGTAACAATTTTTCAGTAAATAGCAGTATCGTGGATAGGGAACTATACTAGCGACCTACCTAATTTTATTGTAGAAATTTTCAGGATCAATGATTGGACCATGCAAACTAGAAAGACCTTCTCTTGGATAAAGGAAGAGATTACTCGTTCCATTTCCGTATCGCTCATGATATATATAATAACTTGGGCATCCATTTCAAATGCATATCCCATTTTTGCACAGCAGGGATATGAAAATCCACGTGAAGCTACTGGCCGTATTGTATGTGCCAATTGTCATTTAGCTAATAAACCCGTGGATATTGAGGTTCCACAAGCGGTACTTCCGGATACTGTATTTGAGGCAGTTGTTCGAATTCCTTATGATATGCAACTGAAGCAAGTCCTTGCTAATGGTAAAAGGGGGGCTTTGAATGTGGGGGCTGTTCTTATTTTACCTGAGGGATTTGAATTAGCCCCTCCCAATCGTATTTCGCCAGAGATGAAAGAAAAGATAGGAAATCTGTCTTTTCAGAGCTATCGCCCCACTAAAAAAAATATTCTTGTGATAGGTCCTGTTCCTGGTCAGAAATATAGTGAAATTCCCTTTCCTATTCTGTCTCCGGATCCCGCCACTAAGAAAGATATTCACTTTTTAAAATATCCCATATATGTAGGCGGAAACAGAGGAAGGGGTCAGATTTATCCCGACGGGAGCAAGAGTAACAATACGGTTTATAATGCTACAGCGGCAGGTATAGTAAGCAAAATCATACGAAAAGAAAAGGGGGGGTACGAAATAACCATAACGGATGCGTCAGAGGGACGTCAAGCGATTGATATTATACCTCCAGGACCAGAACTTCTTGTTTCAGAAGGCGAATCCATCAAACTTGATCAACCATTAACGAGTAATCCTAATGTGGGTGGATTTGGTCAGGGGGATGCAGAAATAGTACTTCAAGACCCATTACGTGTCCAAGGCCTTTTGTTCTTCTTGGCATCCGTTATTTTGGCACAAATCTTTTTGGTTCTTAAAAAGAAACAGTTTGAGAAGGTTCAATTGTCCGAAATGAATTTCTAGATCTGTAAATTTATCAACATCGAGTTCTTAAAAAGCAAAGAACTTTTCACAATAATTTTGTTCTTTGCTTTTTTTATATTTTTTTTATATCAGATTTTGGGAATTACTTGTACCGCATCTCTAGTCATAATATGTATATTGTTAAGAAGACTGTTTGACTTTATCCCTTCTTTTGCGTTTTTTTAATCTAAATAAAATTGGAGCAGTGTGATTATCTTACTATTGTCAGATTTAACTGCCATAGAGTGGATCAATAGCTTTTCTATTCTAATAGAGTCAAATTTGACTAGATACTAAGCATAAGATAAGTAAGCGGAAAAGGCTAAATGAGGGGAACAAAGGATTCTAGGAGGTATTATTTTATTCGTCTTCCTAGTCTTCGACACAAGAAAAGGAATGTTCCACATCCCTTTCTTGTGTCAAAATAATAATGATTCTTGATCCCATTCCTCAAGGTTCTATTAGTATAGAAAAATAGAATTTTTTGAAATATTTGAAATATCAAAAAAGAGTAATCTATTTTGTCACTTATACGAATAAAGTATTATGATTATTAAGAACTCAACGGGACCCCCTAGAATCAGACAGATAAAAGAGTGGGTCCGTTGAGTTCTTACGCTTTCATGTCTACAAACCAGTTCACATCCATTACTTACAGGGATGAACCCAATCCGGAATATGAACCATAAAAGAAAATGCCTATTAAACCGATCACAAGAATACCAGTTACAGTACCTATTATCCAAAGAGGAATTCTTCCAGTAGTATCGGCCATTTATCCCACTTCCCTCCACATTTAATCAAGTGGTCATGCTAGAGACATAAACAGTCATAGATAATTATGAGATGATATCCTTCCGACGGGATAAGAGAATTCCTATTCTTATTTATTATTCTACTATTTTCTTTTCTTCTATTAATTGATTAATTGAAGAAATAATTAGAAAATAAAACAGCAAGTACAAAAATGAGTAATAACCCCCAGTAGAGACTGGTACGATTCAATTCAACATTTTGTTCGTTCGGGTTTGATTGTGTCATAGTTCTATAATTAATTGGGATTAGATTTATCGTTGGATGAACTGCATTGCTGATATTGACCCCAAAAAAGAAACGGTAGGCACAGCTAGTCCGTGAACAGCCAACCATCGTACTGTAAAAATTGGATAGGTTCTATCTATGGTCATTGGGCCTCCTAAAAGGATTTACTAAATTCATCGAGTTGTTCCAAAGGATCAAAACGGCCAGTTATTAATGGAATTCCTTGTCGGCTCTCTGTAAAATATTCATTTGGACGAGGGCTTCCAAATACATCGTAAGCTAAACCCGTGCTGACGAATAACCAACCTGCAATGAATAGGGAAGGTATAGTAATGCTATGAATGATCCAATATCGAATACTGGTAATAATATCAGCAAAAGAACGTTCTCCTGTGCTTCCAGACATACTGAGCTCCACATATTCTTGTACAATCAAAAAGGATCGATTCTGTAAAAGATGAGATCAGTAAATGAAATTTCACTGAAATTTCATCTTTGTGAGATCGTCAATATTGTACCAAGGGTTTCTTTAAAGTATACCGAATCAGTATAGCTGTCCTTCTTCTGACGCAGCAACGCAACTTCAATCAGTATCGAAATGAAGTCCTAGATAATCTCTTTCTTTTTTTTTCTTTTCTTGTTTCTGTAGAATTGTGTACTAATTGTTTACTATTAAGTAAAATGCGAATTCGACGAGTTTCAATAATAATTCATGAAGGAGATTATCATATTTCGACAATTCAATTAGATGTGAAATCTAAAACTTTTGCGTTTATAGAAGAAGAGTTTTTTGTTGGAATTCTCTTTTTTCATTTTTCATTTTAAGGAATTAGTTAGTCATCCATTAACAAGTACCAGTAGTAAAGAATATTCGATGAAAGAAGGAGAACAACGAAAAAATAATTGTAATAATCTTTGTGATGCACGCATTCGTGTATTAGACCCAAAAGGTCTTTCTTAACACTTAACTAGAAAGAAGTTTTTTTATTATATGGAAAGAAAAAATCTAAAATATAGAAAAGAAAAAGATAATAGAAATTACTAGTCTTAGAATCTAGTTGTACAAAAACAAAAAAAAAATTTGATTTTTTCGAGTGATCTGATCGCGCGATACTTTTTTTTTCTTCTTATTCGAGATATTATGTGAATGAATCAACTAAATAAATCTAATAAGTTAATTAATAAGTTAAATTAAAATAAAATTGAAAATGAAAATAGAAAGTAAAAAGTAAAGGGTATTAGAAAGAAAAATAGAGGATCATTTTTCATTCTAAAATCTAAAAAACGCTAACAATTTGATACAAATATACAAATAAATAAATACTAAATAAATAAACTAAAAGAAACTATCAAAATAGAAAATTGTAGTGATTTTTGTAGTGATTCAAAGAAAGTTTTTTTTGAATGAAGTTATACAACACAGTTTTTATTACTTATTATTAATATTTTCATTTTTTTTAATATTTAATTATTGTAATATTAGTTTTCTATTTTATTTCTCAAGAGTTGTCTAACGGATCTCTTGATTCGGAATCACGGGAGTATAAGTAGATGTCATAGATGAAAAATGGATTTCTTTTTTTACCTATATCATTCTATTTTATTAGTGCCGTCTATAATCTATTATAATATATAATGATAATGATTGATAAACGTAAAAATAAATAAAAAAATTCTCAATTGAACTTATTCTTTTATTTGGTATTTTTGTTTATCCTCCTATCTTTCAAAAAATTGAACTTAGGAAAGTGCTTTTGCTTTACAAGCATATGTATAAAAAATTTTATTTAGCTCTTTCATGCCTACTATAACTAGTTATTTCGGTTTTCTACTAGCAGCTTTAACTATAACCTCATTTCTTTTTATTGGTCTAAGCAAGATACGACTTATTTGAAATTAATTGAATGAACAATTTAATTTCTAAAAAGAAAAAGAAAATTTTCTACAGTATTCCATCTATTCGCGAGTTCTTTACTGTGTTAATTTCCAATTTTTCGTTATTGAGATTTATGGGCCGATATAAATTAATATTTAAGGATAGATATTACCTCTCTTTTTACTTTTTTTCAAATAAATTGAAATGATTGAAGTTCTTCTATTTGGAATTGTCTTAGGTCTAATTCCTATTACTTTGGCCGGATTATTCGTAACCGCATATTTACAATACAGACGGGGCGATCAATTGGACCTTTGATTAATTAATACCTTGTTTGTTTGACCTCTTCCTTTCTTTACCGCAGGAGGTCAAATTCGGATTGCTCTTCTATTTTTTTCCATATAAATTTTGACCCAACAAAACAAGAACAGAATCGCGCTCTGTAGGATTTGAACCTACGACATTGGGTTTTGGAGACCCACGTTCTACCGAACTGAACTAAGAGCGCTTCCTTATCACAATCACCAAAAATGCGTCTGTAAGTAAAAAGATTCTTTTTTTAACTCCAATACATCTTGAATGCCTATACTATCATATATAATATGATAGAAATTTTAGATTAGGTACGTCCAATTTTAATTGATCTCAATTGATCCCTCGTTATTGCTCAGAGACGAAGTAATAGGTAGGGATGACAGGATTTGAACCCGTGACATTTTGTACCCAAAACAAACGCGCTACCAAGCTGCGCTACATCCCTTTCAATTAGTTTACAATGTTATTGTACAGAATACCTGTTTTGTTTTCCACATACATACTTTTCTCCATTGATATTGATATACATTTTCTTTTTGATCTCATCTTATATCATCTATTATATAACATATCAAACATATCATATAGTATATAAATATTTATAAATATTTACGTAAATTTCGTGAATGCTCGGCGAAAAAAAAGGACGTATTTTCTTTTTTTAAGAAAAGGAAAATTTTATTTATCAAATTGGTTTACATTTAAATTTGAATTAGAAATTCTGCGTACAAAACAAATGCAAGCGGCCTTTAACTACATATATATCTGATTATATATGTATTATCATTATGTATTACAATAAAATAAACATTATTTATTACAATAACAATAAAGAAGGAGGATTTGAAATGCGAGATCTAAAAACATATCTATCCGTCGCACCGGTAATAAGTACTCTATGGTTTGGGTCTTTAGCAGGTCTATTGATAGAAATCAATCGTTTTTTCCCGGATGCGTTGACATTCCCTTTTTTTTAATTTTATAGGTATCAACACGCAGGGGGGGTGAAGAAAAGAAGATTAGAGATACAATTAAATATCTGTGACTACTACCCCCCTCTTCTTTTTTTTTTATTTAATTAAACTTAGAATAAGTTAGAAAAGAAAAAAGTGGATTCAACCTCAGCAAAACTAGGAACTCGGGGTCCCAGCTTCAAGTAAAGTAAATTAACTTCAATTAAATTAAGAGAAGGGAAGTGGAAATGTGGTTAGTTCAACAGTATTATACAAGATACTTAAATGAAATACTGTACTGTGATTCTATTCTAAACTTCTAATCTAATAATCTAAATATAGTTTAAATTCGTTGTATTACTTATTATTACTATATTAGTTGCAATGAAGTCTTTCATAATCTGATTTCGAGTTAGCAACGTCTATTTTTCTATTTTTTTCATTCCTTTCTTCTTCACTTCGGGTCGGAAAATAGAAGAGTTGAGTGAATAAAAAAACCTAAGGGGGTTCATGGCCAAGGGTAAAGATGTCCGAGTAAGGGTTATTTTAGAATGTACCGGTTGTGTTCAAAACAGTGTTAATAAGAAATCAACAGGCATTTCCAGATATATTACTCAAAAGAATCGACACAATACGCCTAGTCGATTGGAATTGAGAAAATTCTGTCCCTATTGTTACAAACATACAATTCACGGGGAGATAAAGAAATAGATGCAACCAATCGCTTGCGTGTCCCCTTTACAAGGAAGATGAAAAATGACATAAATGACATATTCATATTCATATAGAAACGGATTCTAATATGTTATGTTAATATATATTAAATTGCTATTAATATATATTTATATATTAATATATATTTCCATATTTAATATATTTAAATTTAATATATTTAAATAGAATAAATATAAAATAAACAAGCAAAGTCCTATTTCTTAATTCGAAATCAGTTTTGATCCAATTGAACGAAATAGGATTTTCAAAATAAGGAATAAACAAACCATGGATAAATCAAAACGACTTTTTCTTAAGTCCAAGCGATCTTTTCGTAGGCGTTTGCCCCCGATCCAATCGGGGGATCGAATTGATTATAGAAACATGAGTTTAATTAGTCGATTTATTAGTGAACAAGGAAAAATATTATCTAGACGGGTGAATAGATTGAGTTTAAAACAACAACGATTAATTACTATTGCTATAAAACAAGCTCGTATTTTATCTTCGTTACCTTTTCTTAATAATGAAAAACAATTTGAAAAAAAGCGAGTTGGTCACTATAACTACTGATCTTAGAAAAATAGGCTTACTCCTCAATTGAATCAAAATTCCAATCCGAATTCAAACGTAGATTGATGTTTTGTTCAAAAAATTCGACACTAAAAAATGGATTGTCGTGTTGTAAGAAAAAAACGAATTGGGGAAGAATAAATTTTTTTTTTTATTGAATCTTTTTGCTCAGTTTGACTACTTTACTTGATCATATTATCATCATATTTTATCATACTAATTTCTATTCTACCTTCCCGGAATTCATTCTTCAGGAAATTCCATGTAAAACATTCCATGGATTCCTTCCAATTTCCTTATTTTATAATGTCATTGGAAATCATATAAAGACAATTCTTATTTAATATAGCTATTTGTGCAAGTATTTTACGATTAAGAAGCAACTGTCTCTTGTACAGATTTTTTATTAATTTACTATAACTATTGGATACCCCGTTTTCGCGAATTACTGCATTTATCCGAGTGATCCATAAACGACGAAAATTTCGTTTTTGCCTATCTCTATCCCGATGGGCCGAAACCAAAGCTCTTATTTTTTGTTGAATAATAGTTCGAGTAAGTCTTGAATGAGCCCCGCGAAAGCTTGATGCAAATAAACGAATTTTTGTTCTACGCCTCCGAGCTATATATCCTCGTCTAATTCTGGTCATTGAATAAACGAAACTTTGATGAATAACTAATTGATTTCCTTTCTTTCAGTTATTCTTTTCCCTTTTCTATAATACCAAAACGGATTCTTCCAGTGTATAAAATAATAATTCCAACGGCTTTTGCTACTATAACCTTCCCAACCACGATTTTTTTCTTTTTTCGAGGCATTTCACCTCAAAATAAGAAATTGTATTGATACTAGGTATTAAAAAAAAAATATAAAAATATAATAAAAAATTTAGTAAATAATATAATAAGGATTAATATAATAAAGATAAAGATAAAGTAGTAAATAGAAATAGATAAATAAATAGTAAATAGTGGGTTCCATCGTTTCTATGGTTACTTCTTAAACGGTGAGGTCTTCCCTATACACCGGAGCCCGCTCCTTCATTTAATTATTTAATCAATGCTATTGTTAACGTGTACAGTTCACACTCTTTGGCTCTACCTATGAATTATCCATTCAGTAATAGGTCTTTCACAAGGAGATCTATCTATACAGTAACGGTATTTAATTATGAGGATTAGCTAATTAGTTGACCCTGTTAGTCCGTTTTTGCCAGAGTAGGGGCATAATTTTTCGGCCTTTTCTTTTAATTTAAATAAGATTTCCCCTGCTTAATGGATAATCATTTGCTACCAATGGGGAATTTTTTTTTCGTTTTAAATTGAAAATTGAGTTGATTGAATTTGCACCAATGAAACCATAAATTTGATACACAATAGACGAATATGATAGATCTTTTTTTTTTTAGATAATGAAAGGGATTCTTCCATTCTATCTTATTCCTACGTACTGATCACAGATAGTGGAAAATTTTTTCTTTTCTTTTGTTCAAGCTCGCGATCTGAACAAGTCGCACATACACCCTAGTACATGTTCCTCGGCGTTGAGGACATCCCCCAAGAGCGGGGGATTTGGTGACATTTCTTATTGGCTGTCTTGTGTTTCTAATAAGTTGTTTAATAGTTGGCATGTTGAATCGTATGCATAATGGATTGGTTTAGATCGATCCTAACCGAATGATTATGAATTTTTTCTATATTAATATATTAATATTCTATTATATTCTATTTATATTAATATTCTATTATAATATTAATAGAATATTAAATTGAAATGAAATTCCGATAAGAAAAAAATCTCAAATCGCAATTTGCGTGAAATTCCTGCTATTTCTTAGGCAACTGCTACAAGATCAACAATTCCATGAGCTTGGGCTTCTGTTGCTGACATAAAAACATCTCTTTCCATGTCTTCGGATACAACCCATAAGGGTTTTCCCGTTCTTTGTGCATAAATCCTTGTGAGGATTTCGCGCAGTTTCAGTAGTTCTTCTGCTTCCAGGACAAATTCTCCTATTTGTGCCTCATAAAAACCAGCAATAGGTTGATGAATCATTACCCTGATGATATAAGAAAAAACAGTTATTCTATCTCGCATAATAAATAATAAGATGACGAGAAGAGATAAAGAATAATAAGAAAAAAACAAGATAGAATTGAACAACCGTACAGGCATTGTTTGTGCATTGCATACGGCTCCACAATAGAATTCACTTTTACTTTTCATCAAAGAAAAATAAAAAATATCGAGTTTATCAGGCTTAAATCAGTAAATGATCCAATAACCACCCTTTCCTTGGGAGGAGTTAAAAAACAAAAATACTATGGTGGTCCCGTTGCTTTATTTTATCAGTGATTTAGCAATCCCAAAGTTTCTTTTTTTTTGTTTGAAAAAAAAAAAAGAAAATAATATAATCTTTTTTTCGTACTCTTTCATAACATAGATAGTGTTAAGAGTCCCCGGTGTGAAAACAACAAAGTTTGTGACGCTGAAATAGGCCCCTGATAGAATAAAATCAGAAATACCCTTAATATCTCATACTACTCTTTCGATACATAATCTAATATAAAAAAAAAAATAAAAAAAAATTCTTATATCTATATCGAATTCGAAATGCCATGCTATTATTACTTAATATTTATATTTCATATGGCGAAGGCATAGTTTTCTTTTTTCTTTTTCAAATAAAAACCCATTGGCGCCAAGCATGGGGGAATGCTAAACGTTTGGTAATTTTTCCTCCGACCAGGATAAAAGATCCCATTGAAGCAGCTAATCCCATGCATACTGTTTGTACATCTGGTCGCACAAATTGCATAGTATCATAAATAGCTATTCCGGGTATTACCCATCCTCCAGGAGAGTTTATAAACAAATACAAATCTTTTGTCTCGCTCTCTATACTGAGATATACCATAAGACCAATAAGTTGATTCGAGATTTCGCTATCAACATCTTGACCTAAAAAAAGTAATCTTTCTCGATAAAGTCGGTTGATTAGGATAAAATTCTATCCTCTAGAAACCGTACATGCATCTTTTGATGCATACGGTTCAACACAAATTGCGAAAATAAAAAAAGAATCAATGTGTAGATTCCAGCTCTCCCTTTTTGGATAGTGAGTACTTTTTAACTTTTTTTTTTATTCTAATTCTAATATTTATTCGAATTCTAATAAAGGGGCTTTTCCTCCATTTTTCAAGAAAGATGAGTTTTGACGTGTTTACCTATAAAAAAATTCATTAAGCTTATCAAACTAACTTCTCATTGATGTATTCTTTCATCGAGATTCAATTCAAATCACGATGGAATTTTCTTGTTCCTGAATGGGCTTCTTCAATTCTTTTAGGTTTGTGCTCTACTCCGAGTAAAGATCTGTCCGATTTTTATTTGCACGTATAGGGCAAATGTCCCAATACCGCGCCTTTTTGTTACAACTTCTTTGTTTTTTTTATTTAATAAATTTCACATCTTCTGCCAAATATTTGACCTATTCCTTATATTATTCGATTGAATATGATTAGCCGTTTGAAAATTTTCAAAATTAAAAAATAGAAAGAATATGATACAAGTAGTAATCATAATAGATATATTACCAATTGGGTTTTCTAAACGGAGCCTGGATACTTCATTTTTTTGGTCCAAACAAGCCAACCATAAATTATTCTAATTGATAATACTAATCTGGGTACCTCAAAAGCATAGATCTAATTGGACTTCATTGCACTTCACGCTCCAAAATTTTGATGATTTAATCAATCTTTCTTGGGTGAAACAGAGGATATCTCAATCGGGGGAGAGAACGGGGGAATTCCGTATGACCCAATATATTTGACAAGTCGCACTATACGTCAATCCAAATTGAATCGTCTTCCCCAGGATTTCGAAAAGGGACTTTTGGAACACCAATAGGC
>CANTUT010001587.1:37500-42500 GCA_947687605.1 Reutealis trisperma
CGGTCACAATAGTGTTGTTGAAACTTGCTTGAACATGAATAACTCCCTTTGGTATTTTACGTGCATTCTTGCGTGAGCCAATACGTCCATTCCGGCGTGAACCCATTTTGGGTAAAGGTTTTGTCATATTTTATCATCTCATAAATATAAGTCAGAGGTCTATGGATATATCCATTTCATGTCAAAATAGATCCTTTATTTTTATTTATTTTTATTTGTACCTCGGATCCTTTCTTTAGAGCAGTTCCACTTAGAAATTAGAAAGATTATCCTTGTCTTTGTTTATGTCTCGGGTTGAAGCAAATTACTATAATTCGTCCCCGTCTACGTATCAGTCGACATTTTTCACAAATTTTACGAACAGAAGCTCTTATTTTCATATTTGCTATCCTTGAATATACATACTTTTTTGAAGTTTGAAGAAAATAAGTTTCTTTAATTTTTGAAATATTGAATTGTATCCTGAAAGGAATTTGAAAGTTGAAAAAAAAAAAAGCCGCCTAATCATTCAAATTCTTGTTACGGAGTCTATAAAATAGACGCCCTCTGGTCGTGGATTAAATTATAAATATTTACTTCCATTTTGGCACGGATTATACGTATACTACGCTGGATCTTTCCTGAAACATAAACTAAAACCAGATCTTCATTAGCTAAATGAACTTGGAAGCTAAATGAACTTGGAAATAATATTGAAAAAGGGATTCAGCAATTAAACCTTATTGAATCCATTTTTGTTCTTTTATTCCATCTAAAATCCCCTTGAATTATTAACTAATGTAAGAGGAATGGGAATGATATTAGAAACCTGTTCGTTCTCTTTTTTTTTTCACAAAAAGGAAGTCTGGATACAATTCAGATATCAGAAAGATTACCATATATAACACAAGATTTCTCCACCGATTCTTTCTAGTCGAGCGTCTCGGTCTGTCATTATACCCCGAGAAGTTGAAAGAATTACAATGCCCATCCCGCCCAAAATTCTAGGAATTTTTTGATAGTTAGAATAGATTCGTAGACCCGGTCGACTGATCCGTTTTAAATTTAGACTAGTTCTATATGGTACTTTCCTCTTCCTTCTATGTCGTAGGGTTAAAACCAAAAAATTTTTGTTGCCTTCCTGATGTTTTCTAACATTTTCAAAAAAACCTTCTCGTAAAAGTATTTTAATAATGTTTTCGGTGATATTAGTAGATGCTATTCGAACGGTTCCTTTTCTATTCATGTCAGCATTTCGTATAGAGGTTATTATGTCAGCAATAGGATCCCTACTCATGATAAACTAAAATTTTTATTTCTCTCTAGTTTTGATATAATCAACATACTCTTTTTTTTTATGAATTAATTAATTTTTTTTTTTTATTTTATTAAATTTATTAAAAATTTAATAAAATAAAAAAAGTATATAAAAAAGTATATTCGGTAAAGGTATATGCGTGAAACACAATTTACTAATTAATTTTAATTTCATTTTTATTCAAATACTATAACTATATAATATAAACTATATAATATATTATAACTATATAATTATAATATAATTATAATAAATTATATAATTAATATAATTATAATAATATAAATAATAATAAAATAGAAAAAATATAATATAGTAATCTATAAAGAATAAAATATAAAATAATATATAAAATAATATAGAATTATAATAAATTATAATAAAGAATTAGAATTTATTATAATAAAATAAATTATAATAAAAGAATATAATAAATTATAATAAAAGAAATAGATAAAATAGTATAAATATATCATGGTCTTATCTTAACTTAAATGTTATATCTTATCTTATATCTTATATTTATATCTTATATTCTTATATCTTATAATTTTTTATCTTATAATACTTTTTATAATACTTCGGGTGCTAATGAAACTATTTTAGTAAAATTTAACTGTTTCAATTCCCGGGCGATTGCGCCAAAAATTCGAGTTCCTTTTGGATTTCCTTCTTGATCAATGACAACTGCAGCATTGTCATCATATCGTATTATTATACCGTTATCACGTTTGAGTTCTTTACAAGTACGTACAATTACAGCCCTGATTACTTCTGATCTTTCGAGAGGTGAATTTGGTGCTGCTTCCTTGATCACAGCAACAATAACGTCACCAATATGAGCATATCGTCGATTACTAGTTCCTATGATTCGAATACACATCAATTCTCGGGCTCCGCTGTTATCCGCTACATTCAAATGGGTTTGAGATTGGATCATATCATTTTTTTTTTAATCTGTTATTTTAATGCAAAGCAAAGGAAAAAAAATATATTGTTTGTCTAAAAAAAGAAACTTGCGATTTTTTTTGGTATCCAAAAGGTCTTTTTTTTTTTTCTTTGGTTCTATATTCCTATCCCGAAATAATGAATTGAGTTCGTATAGGCATTTTGGATGCTGCTATTGAAATAGCTTTTCTCGCTATATTTTCGGCTACTCCGCCCATTTCATAAAGTATTCTACCAGGTTTAACGACGGCTACCCAATATTCGGGAGATCCTTTCCCCGAACCCATACGTGTTTCCGTAGGTCTTAAAGTAACTGGTTTGTCGGGAAATAAACGTACCCATATTTTTCCACCGCGGCGTGCATTTCGTGTCATTGCTCGTCGTCCCGCTTCTATTTGTTTAGATGTAATCCAAGCGGGTTCAAGTGCCTGAAGAGCATATCTGCCGAAACAAATACGATTACCTCGAAAAGTTATTCCTTTCATTCGTCCTCTATGTTGTTTACGGAATCGGGTTCTTTTGGGGTTATAGTTGATGGGCAATTCCATCTCTACTACAGAACCGGACATGAGAGTTTCTTCTCATCCAGCTCCTCGCGAATGAAATGATTAAAAAAAATTACATGCGTTTGTTGAATAAAATAATATATATACTAAACCGTGGAATTCTTTGTATTTTTTTATTATAATTATGATATATGATATCAGATCGCTAAAATTTAGAAATCCAATAATAGAAAAAATTTCGCGGGCGAATATTTACTCTTTCAATATTTATTTCATTTGTAGAGGTACCCGATCTCTTAGACTAAATGCAGACTAAATGGATTGTCTTCTGGTTCATTTCGCTATCCCCCCAATAAATCATTAAGATTTGTTTTCAATAAAATCTTATGTACTTACAGGTTCCGCCGTTCCCATCGCTTCTCTCCGTTAATGGTTAGGTCTTAATTTTACAATGGAGCCTTTAAATGAAATTTGTAATGAAATTTGTTCTTGAGTCAATCTTCTCAGTCTTTATTGGCTCGAGGCTCTTGATTTTTTGTTTTATGAACATATTAGTTTAATTATAGATCAATTGGTATTGATGCTTTACTACATTATCTTTTATGTGATGATTCATAGACCTTACAAATTGGAATTATATATCATTGATATTCTTTTTCTCTCTTTCTTTCATCCTTCCACTTATCCGCATAACTTTATGTTTTTATTTACAACTCATAATTAGATTGGTTTTTCTTTTGTTTGTGCAAAAAGGATTTCAATTGCTACAATGATATGACCAATATATCATATCTTGACTGTTTCTTTTGATCCAGATAATGCAAAGCGATGAGTTGGTTATTAGTTGTATACTTCTATTTATTAGTTCATAGTACAGGTCAGCCCTTTTTTTTAATTCTGACTCTAAAAAACCAACGAGTCACACACTAAGCATAGCAATTATATCAATATATCAATCGAATTTTTTATTTTATTCAACCTTATAGAAATCAAATTAGAATTGCTTCTTTTTTGTTTTGATTAAAAAAAAAAAAAAGAATGAAAGAGTTTTTCATTTTTTGTTCTATCAATGGGTAAAATGTAAAGACAAATCAAGTAAAGGTTTATTCTTTCTTGTCTAAAAATGTCCAAATTTTTATGCCTAATACCCCATAAATAGTTCTAACAGTATACGAGCAATACTCAATTTTAGCTCGAATGGTTTGTAGAGGAACCCTACCCTCTCTAATCCATTCGACGCGTGCAATTTCTTTTCCGTCAAGGCGCCCCGCAATTTGTACTTGAATTCCTTTTGTATCTGCCGGTTCAGTTAATTCAATAGCTTTTTTCATTGCTTTGCGAAATGAAACCCTATTTTTTAACTGTCCGGCTATAAATTCTGCAAGAATATTAGGGTGCCCATAAGGATTTGAAATTCTTGTAATAGCAATATTGAGTTTTCGGTTCACACAATTAAGTTCTTTTTGTACATTCATCTGTAATTCTTCGATTCGTTTAGGGCTACTTTCTATTAAAAATTTTGGGAATCCCATATATATTATGACCTGAATCACATCGATTCGTTTTTGAATCTCTATACGTGCAATTCCCTCAACACCAGAAGATATTTTCGTATTTTTTTTTACATAATTTTTGATACAATTTCTTATTTTTTGATCTTCTTGTAGACCTTCAGAGTAATTTTTTGGTTGTGCAAACCAAAGAGAGTGATGACTTTGGGTTGTACCAAGCCTGAAACCAAGTGGATTTATTTTTTGTCCCATAATCCTCCACTACTTCCTATACATATCATGAAATCGCATATCTGCGGATTTCATTTTTTTTATCCATCTCGGGTTTTTTAAGCATATGTTATATTCTTCATATTCTTCATATAAGGATGTATCTTTTAATACAATAGTTATATGACAAGTCGATCTTTTTATCAGATAGCCCCGCCCTCGAGCCTGAGGTTTTAATTTTTTCACAGTAGCCCCTTCGTTGACCTCGGCTTTACTAATGATTAAATTGGCTTCGTTGAAACCCATATTGTGACTAGCGTTTGCTGCTGCAGAATAAATCAATTTAAAAATCGGATAACATGCTCGATAAGGCATAAGTTCAAGTATCATAAGGGTTTCTTCATAAGAACGTCCACGAATCTGATCAATTATTCTTCGTGCTTTGTGAGTGGATATATATATATGTTGGCCTAAAGCATATACTTCCGTATATGGGTCTCTTTTTCTCTTTCTTTTATTTATCATAAG
>CANTUT010001587.1:50000-52500 GCA_947687605.1 Reutealis trisperma
AGGTTCTATAGGAACTGGACGATCCTATTTGGTCAAATACCTAGCGACAAACTCCTATCTTCCTTTCATTACAGTATTTCTGAACAAGTTCCTGGATAACAAGCCTAAGGGCTTTCTTATTGATGATAGTGACGATATTGATGATAGTGACGATATTGATGCTAGTGACGATATTGATGATAGTGACGATATCGACCATGACTTTGATACGGAGCTGGAGTTTCTAACTAGGATGAATGCGCTAACTATGGATATGATGCCGGAAATAGACCGATTTTATATCACCCTTCAATTCGAATTAGCAAAAGCAATGTCTCCTTGCATAATATGGATTCCAAACATTCATGATCTGGATGTGAATGAGTCGAATTACTTATCCCTCGGTCTATTAGTGAACTATCTCTCCAGGGATTGTGAAAGATGTTCCACTAGAAATATTCTTGTTATTGCTTCGACTCATATTCCCCAAAAAGTGGATCCCGCTCTAATAGCTCCGAATAAATTAAATACATGCATTAAGATACGAAGGCTTCTTATTCCACAACAACGAAAGCACTTTTTTACTCTTTCATATACTAGGGGATTTCACTTGGAAAAGAAAATGTTCCATACTAATGGATTCGGGTCCATAACCATGGGTTCCAATGTACGAGATCTTGTAGCACTTACCAATGAGGCCCTATCGATTAGTATTACACAGAAGAAATCAATTATAGACACTAATATAATTAGATCTGCTCTTCATAGACAAACTTGGGATTTGCGATCCCAGGTAAGATCGGTTCAGGATCATGGGATCCTTTTCTATCAGATAGGAAGGGCTGTTGCACAAAATGTATTTCTAAGTAATTGCCCCATAGATCCTATATCTATCTATATGAAGAAGAAATCATGTAACGAAGGGGATTCTTATTTGTACAAATGGTACTTCGAACTTGGAACGAGCATGAAGAAATTAACGATACTTCTTTATCTTTTGAGTTGTTCTGCCGGATCGGTTGCTCAAGACCTTTGGTCTCTACCCGGACCCGATGAAAAAAATGGGATCACTTATTATGGACTTGTTGAGAATGATTCTGATCTAGTTCATGGCCTATTAGAAGTAGAAGGCGCTCTGGTGGGATCCTCACGTACAGAAAAAGATTGCAGTCAGTTTGATAATGATCGAGTGACATTGCTTCTTCGGCCCGAACCAAAGAGTCCCTTAGATATGATGCAAAATGGATCTTGTTCTATCCTTGATCAGAGATTTCTCTATGAAAAATACGAATCGGAGTTTGAAGAAGGGGAAGGAGAAGAAGTCCTTGACCCGCAACAGATAGAGGAGGATTTATTCAATCACATAGTTTGGGCTCCTAGAATATGGCGCCCTTGGGGTTTTCTATTTGATTGTATCGAAAGGCCCAATGAATTGGGATTTCCCTATTGGGCCAGGTCATTTCGGGGCAAGCGGATCATTTATGATGAAGAGGATGAGCTTCAAGAGAATGATTCGGAGTTCTTGCAGAGTGGAACCATGCAGTACCAGATACGAGATAGATCTTCCAAAGAACAAGGCTTTTTTCGAATAAGCCAATTCATTTGGGACCCTGCAGATCCACTCTTTTTCCTATTCAAAGATCAGCCCTTTGTCTCTGTGTTTTCACATCGAGAATTCTTTGCAGATGAAGAGATGTCAAAGGGGCTTCTTACTTCCCAAACAGATCCTCCTACATCTATATATAAACGCTGGTTTATCAAGAATACGCAAGAAAAGCACTTCGAATTGTTGATTCATCGCCAGAGATGGCTTAGAACCAATAGTTCATTATCTAATGGATTTTTCCGTTCTAATACTCTATCCGAGAGTTATCAGTATTTATCAAATCGGTTCCTATCTAATGGAACGCTATTGGATCAAATGACAAAGGCATTGTTGAGAAAAAGATGGCTTTTCCCGGATGAAATGAAAATTGGATTCATGTAATAGGAGAAAGGTTTCCCATTCCTTAGCCTGAAAGATATGTGGCCATGAAATAGGGATTAAGTGGAACAGAATTGACTGGGTGGTAGAGTCGTGGAAACACCTGTTTCTTCCATATTTTGGACATGGAACAATATGTTACTGCTGAAACATGGAAGAATTGAAATCTTAGATCAAAACACTATGTATGGATGGTATGAACTGCCTAAACAAGAATTCTTGAACAGCGAGCAACCAGAACTATTCTATTACTCACTACATCAAAAAAATTTCCATTAATGAAAGATGTAAATCCATTGGAAAATAAAGAATACGTATGTCGGATGAAATGGCGGTTGTTGCTATCTGCTCCAATAACGAATCATTGGTTTAACTGAATAACTAAATGAATAACTAAATAAAATAGATAGACCCTTCTCTTCGTCTCAGGTCGATGGATCTTCTCAATTGGAGGATCCCCTATATGGATAATACACATTCCAGTTGACCGGGCCTAATTCTAATTGTTTTGTTCCGAAGCAAAGATATCCACGGGGC
>CANTUT010001588.1:7500-25000 GCA_947687605.1 Reutealis trisperma
AATTCATTTTTTTATGTTCCGCACCAAGAATTCAAATAAGGTTTGGACCGATCCGGCAAAAATGAAATATTCACAGAATTCTCCATTGATACGACATGCTGTTTTTTCCATTCATTCCTTTCAGGATCCGTCGTGGTCTTACAAACCATACCGATGGTATGGACGAATATCTTTCTTCATACAAATGCGTAAAAGATGTTAGTCGCACTTAAAAGCCGAGTACTCTACCATTGAGTTAGCAACCCCCCCCCAAAAAAAAAATTAGATTATGTAGATACAATCGGAATCAAAATAAATAAAGAGATTGAATCACACGGCACAATCAAAACATTAAACTAGCAAGAAATTTAAAGAAATGAAATATCAAAAATTGATATCAATTCTAAAAGAAGAGATCAAAAAATATAGATAAATATAAAAATATAGATAAATATAGATAATAGATAAAGTAAAATTTTATAGATCGCCTCTTATTCCTTACGCTATCCATTCTTAATCTTTCTATTTTTTTTTTTCTATTTTATTCTCTTTATGTATTCTCTACTTAGATTCGATGATTCGATTTATTTATTCTATCTATATGTCTTATATATATATACCTATATGCCTTATATATCTATACCAAAATATATATATTTAACCAAAATAGAAAATATTTAACCAAAATAGAAAATATTTAACCAAAATAGAAAATATATATATTTCTTATACGTATATATACGTATACATTTTTCATTTTCTATTTCATTTTTTATTTTCTGTTTATATAATTTCTAATTTTTTTATATAATTATATATAATTATAATTTTTATATAATATTTTATATTATATATTATTTTATTATTTTATATTATTAATATATATATATAATTTCATTTATTTTTCATTTATTTTATTATTATATATTATTTTATATATATATATTCTGATTTTTATATTTCTATCTATATTTCTATAATAGAAAATGGATTTCTATAATATAGTTTCTATAATATAGTTATTTATTTTATATATTTCTATTTCTAGTATAGAATTTCTATTTCTAGTATAGAATTTATATAAATAGAAAATAAAAAAATTTATTTAGAATAGAATATTTCTATATTTCTATTCTATTTATAGATTTGTATTCTATTTTTTTTTTTTTTTTTTAGAACCTTTTTTATACATTTTTTTTTTTCAATCAAACAAAACTTTTGTATCACAACAAATCCAAGAAACCCATCACTTGAATAAAGAAAAAAAACCAAATCTATGGAACAGGGATAAATAGATCCACAGAAAAGATCAATTACCTCAGATCGGATTATATTTATTTGATACACTGTTGTCAATATGAATGTGAATATTTTGAAAAAAAAAAAATAGATTTTTGTCGTTATGTTAGCAGTCTATAGTCGAAAAAAAATAGGTATGAATAGAATATGAATAGAACAAGAGAAGGGGGGATAGTAGAGAAAAGGTTATACAAAGCTATATATGTATACGAATTATATGTATACGAATTACCCGCACCCTGTATTTTATTAAGTAAATTGTGTTTGATTAAGGCGAAGTTCCGTAAAAACTCCCGCCGTCCTTAAAATATCATGAACAGTTCCTGTAGGTTGAGCGCCTTTTTCAAGGAAATATAGAATAGCAGGAACATTTAAATAGGTTTGATTTTTTATCGGATCATAAAAACCCACTTTCCGAAGATCTCTTCCTTCTCTTCGGGATCGAACATCAATTGCAACGATTCGATAAACGGCTCATTGAGATAGAGGTAGAAAAAAAGGCCCCCCCCGTAGAAACGTATAAGAAGTTTTCTCCTCGTACGGCTCGAGAAAAAATGATTCGAAGTTCTGTATATGTATAGAATTATAGTGTCAAATAGATCCATAAAATTATCAAATCAATTAAACTATAATTTGAATCCCTTTTGTTCTTATTTTTGTCTTATTTTTGTTTACCAAAAAAGAAAAAAAAAAAACCATCTGTACCCCCCTAACTCAAGTTGGATAACTTTCAAATAGCTCAAAGGGAACAACCCTTTAGGAATTTCATTTATTGAGTGATCTCTAATCCCCTTTCCTTTCTCTTTGTTTCTTTCTTTTAGAATCTATTTGGATTCTTCATTCTGATCTAATTGTTGAGACAATTGAAAACGGTATTTCCTTGTTCCAGGATCCTTTATCTTTTCCTTGAATCGTTAGGTTTAGACATTACTTCGGTGATCTTTAATCATTTCAAAATGGCAGCAACATACCATTTTTTGTGATTTCTTTCTATTAAAGAATCAGACTAAGGGTTGATTCCTGCGCGATACACTTTATTTTTTAATCAAAAGAATTTGGTCAATTCCAACAAACTTTATTCTTGGATTTGAAACTTGTTCGAATTGGATCCTTTCTATTTCGATATCGAAAATATACTTACGAAGTTGTTCTAACTTATTGATTAGGATTAACCCTAGATTCTTGCCCCCTAAGAAAAACAAATACTTTCTACTCGAGCTCCATCCTGTAGTATTTACATTACAACCCAACAAAAAAGAGGGTTCTAGTGTATAACAAAACAAACAATGTCGAGCTAAGAGCACCTTCAGTCCTATACACTATTGCTATATGCTAGGTAATATTAAATTTATAGGATATATATTAATAGGATATATATAGGGTGGGTGTAAGAATCCACAGCCGATCGTGTCCTTCAAGTCACACGTTGCTTTCTACCACATCGTTTCAACCGAAGTTTTACCATAACATTCCTTGAGTTTTGAACTAGTATGTAATTGATTCAATTCTGGAATCGTGAATAGTCATTGTTTCAACCGGTACAAAGTAATCTAAACTTTTAACTTCTATTGGGTAGTTTCTGAAGAAGCGTCAGAAAGAATTCAATTTAACCCCACCCCCGTATTTTATTGTATGAATATTTTTTGATTTACAATTCTAATAAGATAAAGAAAGAAGTTCTTTTTGAATCTTCAAGTGACTCGATAGGATGGATTCGCCTATCTCACATTTCTTCGAGTCCCAAGGATTTATAAAAAACCATTAAAAAGGTTTCATTTTTAAATTGCCTATCTCGATATCATTATTTGAATAAAGTTTTGTTTTACAGTAAGAAACACATTTATTTTATCATCATAAGAGAAAAAAATTCCTATATTCAGATTCGGATTAAACCATCAACGATTTAAAACAAATAAATAGGTTCAAAATATCCAATTTTTTATTTAGTGTAATAGTGGATAAAAAAGACGGATGTCAGGAAAATTTGACGTTGTTATTCTTTCATACGGAATGTTAAAACCAGACTCGAAATACTAGAAAGCCATCTTATTTATCAGATAGACTAAAGAATTGTCACTGGAATTAATTATAGATATTCTATGTTAAATTATAGATATTCTATGTTAAGTTAAATAGTTAAATGGATATTCTATGTTAAATATTTAAATTTAGTAAGGGATAACAAAATTTTTCCATTAAAAAAATGGAAACAAAGGCGTTAATAAAACAAAATGCTAAGAATACATATAGCTAAGAATACATATAGCTAAGAATACATATATATATAAGCATTTCTTCATTTTATGAGTAGTTTCTTTGACTTGAGTCTTTCTAAAAATTTTTCCTAAAGTAAAGGGAATAGGATAGATATATGAATCAACCCCGTCTCAATTGTTAGATAGATTTAGAATTATTCATTCAAGCCAAAGACAAAATATCTGAAAATAAGGTTAATTAAAAGAAAATGCATATATTTCGTATGTATTTTCTTTGTTTGTTAATAAGATTTTAACAGGCCCAGGCATTGAAATTGATATCTTCCATTACTAATTAACTCCTATCTACTCTCCCAATTATATGTGAAATGATGAATGATAAATAAAAAAAGGAAGGATCCTTTTTTTTTGATATATAGAATAATAGAATAGCTGGGACGGAAGGATTCGAACCTCCGAATAGCGGGACCAAAACCCGTTGCCTTACCACTTGGCCACGCCCCATTTATATTTCTATTCAACACTAATAAAAACTAATATCGGTATTGGTTCTTCGTCAATTCCCGCCAAATATCTAGGAAATATATTAGCTTGTTGTTCGGATTTTAGTATGTGTGGATATAGAATTAAACTGAATTTGTTGATCATAATATAGAATTCAATTAAGATATTGTATAAAAATATGATTTCCTCTATTCTTTTTTTTATTTGAGAATTGAAGGATTTTTGATTGGGTGAATTTAATAAAATTTAATAAAGAAGGGTTTTTTATCTACCTGACTTTATTTTCTATTAAATTTTCTATCAATAACATATTAATAACTCAGTCAAAATACAATTATCTTCAAGAACAAAATGTTTGTTATGCTTAATATTTTTAGTTTAATTTGCATCTGTCTTAATTCTGCCCTTTATTCAAGCAATTTTTTCTTCACAAAATTGCCCGAAGCCTACGCCTTTTTGAATCCAATCGTAGATGTTATGCCAGTAATCCCTGTACTCTTTTTTCTATTAGCCTTTGTTTGGCAAGCTGCTGTAAGTTTTCGATGAGATCTTTAATACTGTCCTAGAATAATTCATGATTTATTCGACAAAAAAATTATAGCAATTGATAAGATCAGATAAGTTTTATAGTATAAGCTCTTAATTCAAACATACAAGTTCAAGTTATTGTATAAACGCGACAATTTTTGATCACCCCATTTTTTTTTTCTTTTTTCTCATTCTGAACTTTTTTCCATTTCAGATCCTATTAGATAGTTATAAAAAAAAAAATATCGAATTTTTGGTATGAAAGAAAATTATTGGCAATGAAAGATTAGACTCTTATTACAAATGAATCTAGAGAATTCTTTTCTATTTCTAGAAATCGATTCATTTCTTGGTGTTAAAATAGAATATGTGGTATAGTTAAAATAGAATATGTGGTATAAAAATAGATTCTCTATTTTTTTTTCCAAACAAAAAAAAAGATCTTGGAGATTTTATAATGCTTACTCTCAAACTCTTTGTTTACACAGTAGTGATATTCTTTGTTTCTCTCTTCATCTTTGGATTTTTATCTAATGATCCCGGACGTAATCCTGGGCGTGAAGACTAAAAAAAGGGTTCTTCTTGATTTTTAAATGTTCTTAGCATTTTTTTTTATCTATTCTACATTTTTAAATATTAAATAAAGCAAAAGGGTTCGCTTAATTTGAAAGAAAAGATAAAAAAAAATTCCAAGTCATCGCCGGAAAGAAAGGGATTCGAACCCTCGGTACGAATAATTCGTACAACGGATTAGCAATCCGACGCTTTAGTCCACTCAGCCATCTCTCCCGATTTTAAAAGAATAATTACTATGTTATATTACATAACACGAAAAAAGGCTTTTTGTCTTATTTTTCTCTTTATTACTTTCATAATTATCTATTCTTTTATAATTATCTATTCTTTTATATATGTATTAAATATAATTTAGTATATCCTATTCTATTTAATATATCATATTAATATTATTTTTTTATTTAATATTCATTTTTATTATTTTTTTTATTTTATATTTTTATTTTTTATTCTATTTTTATATTATATATATTAGTATATAATTTAATGTATAATACAACTAGTTCTATTTGTAGACTATAATACAACTATAAAATAAATAAAATATTTAAAAGAATGAAATATATAAAAATGAAATATATAAAAAAAGTTAAATATATAAAACTTTCATCCGCAATTCTTACAATTTCATTTAGAATTTAGATATTTAGATTAAGGGTTCTAAAAAAATATCTCCACCTTAATATTCCAACCAACCAATCAATATATATCAATCAATATATAGAATATTGATTGATATAATATAGAAAAGAAATAAAAAATATCAAATAAATAAGACTTCTTTATTTTTATTTTTTTATTTATTTATATATATATTTATTTATATATATATATATTTATTTATATATATATAATATATATTATATATAATATATTATATATATATAATATATTATATATATTTATTATTTTATTTATATTATATATTTTTATTTATATTATATATATATTATTTATATTATATATATATTATAATTATTTAATTATTATAATTTTATAATTTAATTATTATTTTTAATTAGTTTTATTATTATTATTATTTTTAATTATTTTTATTATTATTTATTTTATTTCTATTTCTTTTTCTATTCTATTTTATTTTTATAAATTCTATTCGAAATTCTAAATTAGAAAAGGTTATTTGATATAAAGCATAAAAGATTAGATTATTTAAATCATAAAAAATTATTTGATTTTTAATATTTGATTTAGAAAATGATTTCTAAAAATTTATAAAGGATTAAATTTAAATTAATTAATAATTAAATTAATTAATAATTAAATTAATAAAATAATTAAAAAATAATTTAGTAATTAAATTAAATTAATAAAAATTCAAAAAATGATTAAAAAATTAATAAAATGATTAATAAGAATAATTAAAAATTTAAAGAAATTTATTTAAATAATTTAAATAAACTATTTCTAAATTTCTAAATAAACTAAATAAAATAGTTAAATAAAATAAAAATATATTCTATAAAATAATATATTCTATAATAATAGAATTATAATAATATAATTCTAATAAAATATATTCAAAATGCTCAATTGTCTTACTCGACAAAAGGTTCATTTATATACAATAATCGCATCGTAGCGGGTATAGTTTAGTGGTAAAAGTGTGATTCGGTCGCTTAACCCTAATAGTTAAGGGATCCCTCGGCTCATATTCCGATGAAAAACTTTATTTCTTAAAAAGATTTAATCCTTTCCCTCTCAATGAAAATTCGAGGAAGAATATACATTCTCGTGATTTGTATCCAAGAATCAATTAGAAATTGAAAAGTTGGATTATGAAATTACGAAACATAATTTTTTTTTTTTATTGGATCAATACTTTCAATTGAATGAGTATGAGTAAAGGATCTATGGAAAAAGACAGAAAAGTTTATTTCTAATCGTAACTAAATCTTCAATTTTTTCTTTGTTTTGTATAGTCGAGATTGAAGCAAAATAAGTATTAAACGATGACTTTAGTTTACTATAGGCATCGACATCTTGTTTTAGCTCGGTGGAAACAAAATGCTTTTCCTAAGGATTCTCTCAAATAGAAATAGAGAACGAAGTAACTAGAAAGATTATAAAAATCCCACTCGTCTAGAGGGATCATCTAGAAAGCGCCTTGTTTTGAATGCATTAAGACAGAAAAGCTGACATAGATGTTATGGGTCGAATTTTTTTTTCGTGCACGCCTTATAGCTGGAAATTTTTCCATATTCCATATCCATAAAGGAGCCGAATGAAACCAAAGTTTCATGTTCGGTTTTGAATTAGAGACGTTAAGGATGATGAATCAACGCCGACTATAACCCCTAGCCTTCCAAGCTAACGATGCGGGTTCGATTCCCGCTACCCGCTTATATCCCTATACTCTCTAAAAAATAGAGAAAAAATAGAGATAATATATACATAGATTAAATATTTCTATATAGAAATTAATATATTTCTTTTATTTCTATTCAAATTCATTTCTATTTTTTTTTTTTATTTTTAGATATTAACATAATTTAATATAGTTTATTTTATATATTTAAATAGTCTATTTAATAGTCTATTTAAACTATACTTCATATATGTATTTTTATATATGTATTTTTTATATTATATTCTTCTTTTTTATATTCTTATTTTATTATTCTATTTTTTTTTATTATTTTATTATATAGATAATTATATAGATAACTATATAGAAAATAGATTTTAACAATACCAATATATACTATAACTCTATTATATATTGTTTATATTATATACTGTTAGTTATCTAATTAGTTATTATAGATTTATAACTATATAATTATATGGTTTTATATAGTTATAGTTTGTTCTATTTAAATAGACTATATAATATACTATCTCTATATTAATATCTCTATATTAATAGAATAATATTAATAGAATAATAAATTAATAAAAAAAATTATTTAAAATTAAATAATATTATTAATATAATAATATTATTAATATTAATTAATAATATTAATAAATAAATATATAAAATATAAAAATAAATATATAAATATATAGAAAATATATAATAAATATATAGAAATTTATATATAGAAATATCTAGAATAAATATATAATAAATCAATATATAGAAAATATAGAAATATAAATATATTAATATTATATTATTAATATTATTTAATTATTAATTAAAAAAAATATTAAAAAAATAGATAAAAATAGAAAGAAAAAAGAAAAAAATGGGAATAGAAAAGCGTCCATTGTCTAATGGATAGGACAGAGGTCTTCTAAACCTTTGGTATAGGTTCAAATCCTATTGGACGCAAATTTTTTCCTATTCTATTTCTATATATTTCTATTCTATTTCTATATATTTCTATATATTTATTATTTCTTTATATTTTTATATATTATTTTTTTTTTATATTATTTATTATATATATTATATATTATTTATTATATTATATATTATTTATTATATATATTAGGTATATTATATATAGATATATTATTTATTATATATATTATTATATATATTAGATATTAGAATTTATATATATTAGAATTAAGAATTCTAAATATTAGAATTTATATATATATTAGAATTAAGAATTCTAAATAAAAGTATTAAAAGTGATTAATTTCTTTATACTTGTTCCTGAAGTAGAAAACGCTCCTTCAGTTCCTGAATAGCTTCTTTCAAAAGGCTTTCTGCTTCTTCGGTGAATGTTTTGGTAGAAGATATGATTTCTCGGAACTGAGGTTTATTCGTTTTTAAGTAGATACGTAACTCAACGAGAAATTTCCTTACTTGTCCAATTTCTAATGAATCAAGATAACCAGTTGTTCCGGTATAAATAGTCATTATCTGTTCCTCCACCGTGAGAGGAGCTGATTGGGATTGTTTGAGCAACTCACGTAATCGTTGACCTCTTGCCAATTGATTCTGAGTAGCTTTATCGAGATCAGAAGCGAATTGCGCAAAGGCTTCTAATTCCGCGAATTGCGCCAATTCCAATTTTAACTTTCCAGCTACTTGTTTCATAGCTTTAATTTGAGCTGCAGATCCTACTCTGGACACGGAAATACCCACATTAATAGCAGGCCTGATTCCAGCATTGAATAGATCTGCGGATAAGAATATTTGTCCATCTGTAATGGAAATTACATTAGTAGGAATATAAGCCGAAACGTCTCCTGATTGGGTCTCGACTATTGGTAAAGCAGTCATACTTCCTTCACCTAAACGAGAGCTTAATTTAGCGGCTCTTTCCAAAAGGCGTGAATGCAAATAAAAGACATCTCCTGGATAAGCTTCACGACCAGGTGGTCTTCGTAATAGAAGAGACATTTGGCGATAAGCCTGCGCCTGTTTGGAGAGATCATCATAAATGATTAAAGTGTGTTGTTCACGGTACATAAAATATTCAGCCAGAGCTGCTCCTGTATAAGGAGCGAGGTATTGTAATGTAGCCGGAGAATCTGCCGTTTCGGCTACCACAATAGTGTACTCCATTGCGCTTCTTTCCTGTAAAGTAGTCACTACCTGAGCCACAGAAGACGCTTTTTGCCCAATAGCTACATAAACACATATTACATTTTGTCCTTGTTGATTGAGAATTGTATCTGTGGCTACTGCTGTTTTACCGGTCTGCCTATCCCCAATAATTAATTCTCGTTGACCACGTCCTATAGGAATCATCGAATCAATCGCAATAAGTCCTGTTTGAAGAGGCTCATATACGGAACGTCTAGAAATAATACCTGGAGCAGGAGATTCAATTAACCGAGATTCAGAAGCTGAAATTTCACCTCGACCGTCAATAGGTTTAGCCAAGGCATTTATAACACGACCCAAATAAGCCTCACTCACCGGTATCTGAGCAATTCTTCCTGTTGCTTTTACGGAGCTTCCCTCTTGTATCATTAACCCGTCACCCATTAATACAACACCGACATTATTTGATTCCAAATTCAGAGCAATGCCTATTGTACCCTCTTCAAATTCTACTAATTCACCTGCCATTACTTCATCAAGACCATGAATACGAGCAATGCCGTCGCCCACTTGAAGTACAGTACCGGTATTTACAATCTTTACTTCCCTATTATATTGTTCAATACGTTCGCGGATAATATTACTAATCTCGTCGGCTCGAATGGTTACCATGAGTATTTTTTTTTCATTTTTTTTGGAAAAAAAATAATGCCTACAGTAGAAGGACTAATCCGTTATTTCTTTTATCGCCCCAAACATGCCAAGATTCGCATTGATGGTACGTAAATGTAACTCGTTGGTCAAACAACTATTCAGAGTCCCTAGAGCCCCTTGTAAGGCTTGTTGAAAAACCTGTTGTCGGACTTGATTAATCGTTCTTTGTTGTTCAAAATGAATGGTTTCATTTTTATAATTTTCTAATTGTTCTAAAGTCTTATAAGTTGAATTAATCAAATTCAATTTTTCTCGTTCTATCTCAGAGTATCCATTCATTCGAAACTGATCTGCTTCTATTTCCACTTTCCGTAAGCGGGCCCGAGCTTTTTCCAGCTGTTCAATGGCCCCCTCGCGTAGTTCTTCTGAATTTCGAATAGTATCCAAAATCCTTTGTTTTCGATTATCTAATAAATCACTTAATGAAAGTAGATTATCTTTCCATTCATTGCAAAACTTCCATGATCCCTTCCCGAACCAAACATGAATCTTTCGATTCATTTGGCTCTCACGCTCAATTTTTTTTTTTTTTCAATTACTTATGGGAAAATTCCCATATCTTTTTTGACTGAAATGAGCCTATCCTCTCTTCTCTATTCATAATTCATATTCCAAAAAAAATATCGAAACTAATCACTAATCCAAGACCGGAATATTCGGAGGACTCTTCTGACCAAACAAGTAATTGTCAGTAAAGTTGTTTCCTTTTTTTCTTCAAATCCAAAGAATTTAGTTTAATGCATAGGTTATCGACTCAGCATTGGATAAGAATGGGTGAAATACCCATTAAAAAAAAAAAGGGGTTCAAAGCCTTTTTTCGACATGAGTGTTCTATACCGAAAACTATTTCCAACTATTTATTTTGAACCCATTTTGATATTAACATAGTAGTAGAAAGAGTACCTTGCTGCGTCTAGACTTCAAACAGTTTAGCTTTAACCATGTTAATGGTCCCATGTTATTGGTTGATAGAGAATCAAAGTATATTTACCCCATAAATCACGAACTGCTATGGTTCTTAAAGATGATTTCTTAATTTATTCAGAAGTAATTCGCAGGATTATACACCTTGTCTTTCCTAATTAAAACGAAAAAAGCGCAGCTGGTTCAATCCAGCCTATTCTTGAAATAAACAACCCGCACACACCCCCTTTCCAAAAAAAATTAATACACCAAGGACTATACTTAGATTTATTGGATTTGTTGCTAAAATATCGGTATTAAACCCGAAACTCCCGGCGGATGGCCAGTGACCCAAGGAAACGAAAGAATCGGTTACGTTTTTCATATGATCTCCTCTTTTCTTATAGACTATAGACAGACTAATTATCTATTTTTTTTTTTTCAATTGGAAATCTCTAATAAGTATTGTTCTTATTAAAATTCAAAATTCAGTTTAGAATTGGGTACCAGGTCTCGTGTCAATTGCAAAACAAAATAATATCCTGTTGTAACATTTACTTAAAAAAAAGATTCAGTCCTTCCCGTGGGTTATTGTCCCAATAAAAACAAATAAATATAAATAATTGTAGGAATAAAATCTTGATAGAATTCGATAGGAATAAAATCTTGATAGAATTCGAAAAACAAGCAGCAAGTCCAAGGCAATAAAAAAAAAAATACGTATTTTTTTATAGGATTAAACAAAAGGATTTGCAAATAAAAGTGCTAATGCTACAACCAGTCCATAAATTGTTAAAGCTTCCATAAAAGCCAGACTAAGCAATAAAGTACCTCGTATTTTTCCCTCCGCCTCGGGCTGTCTTGCGATACCTTCTACAGCTTGGCCCGCGGCAGTACCTTGACCAACCCCAGGTCCAATAGAAGCAAGCCCAACAGCCAATCCTGCAGCAATAACGGAAGCGGCAGAAATCAATGGATTCATGATAAGTTCCTCGCACCAAAATAAAATAAAGAAATGGTTAATGATACAATCAACCAATAAATTATGACTTAATTATTCATTCCATCAATAAGATTTTCATCCAGTCGAAGTAACTAAGAACTCCGAATTGAAGTAATAATATTATTGAATCATCAGAACTACTTCGATATCTATTTTTTAGTTCCTATCCACAAAGTTTTTGTGAATTCATACAACTTTTTTTGTTTTTCCATTTCTTTTCTTTCTTTGTTCCGAATTATTCTTTGAATTCGAACTCTTCGTTCTTTTTCTTGATTTAATCTCTTTATTCAATTCACAGTTACAAACGAAAAAAAAGGAAGGACTTTTATTGGAATCCTTATCTAAATCTCCAGTAGTAGGGCGGATTAGATATATCTTTTAGCTCATATATAACTAGGTAATACTGTATATTACATATACACATCCTTCTTCCATAACGTAAACCAACTATTCGTATCTTAGATTCTCTTAGATTCAATCGGATTCGAAAATCATTTTTTGAAACATTCACAAAAAGAAAGTTGGCTTATAGCCATTTTCCATTATATATATTACATACACCTAGTTTGATTCCACTCTCCTAAACAATCTATTTTTTCTGAATCTCATTTTTTATAAATTTTTCTCTTCCTTATCATTATTCCACATAAATACAATCAATCTAAATGGACGAATTCATTAGTCTGAATCATTGCATAGAAATATAAGTCTTTGTTTTTGGTTGACTAAGCTCGTGTAATTTATTATTTATTAATATTTTTTTTTTGTCAATCGTTGAATTGAATAAAACCGACTGAAATCGAAATCGCTCTATAGAACCTCTTTTTTAAATCACACGTTGTAAACAAACAAAGAATTCTTATTCAGATTATGACTCCTAAGATTGGAATTGAATGAACAAAATAATCAAGACAATATCAATATAAAGAGAATATTCATTGGAAGAAGGTATAAATGATCCAAACGAATTCTAGGAAAAAGATCTTTTTTTTTTAGATCTCTTTCCTTTTTTTTACAATTCCCTAATATCGTAATCTTTTTTTTTTATTTATTATTCCTTTAGACCGTATAGACGTTTTTGTCTATTTATGTTCACTAAGTATAAGTAGATTATCTTGAACAAGGCACAGATTGTCTTGCACTAAGTTATTTTGAAAATTAGTCAATGATGCCCCTCCATGGATTCGCCTATATAAGCCGCAGCTAAAGTTGCAAAAATAAGAGCTTGAATACCACTTGTAAATAATCCAAGGAACATGACAGGTATAGGAACCACTAAAGGTACTAAAGAAACAAGAACAACAACTACTAATTCATCTGCTAATATATTTCCGAAAAGTCGAAAGCTAAGTGATAAAGGTTTTGTGAAATCTTCTAAAATGTTAATGGGTAAAAGGATTGGAGTTGGTTGAATGTATTTACTGAAATAACTTAATCCTTTTTTACTAAGGCCCGCATAAAAATATGCTATTGACGTAAGTAAAGCTAAAGCAACGGTAGTATTTATATCATTCGTAGGTGCGGCTAACTCCCCATGAGGTAACTCTATGATCTTCCAAGGCAAAAGCGCCCCCGCCCAATTAGAAACAAAAATAAATAGAAACATAGTCCCAATAAAGGGGACCCATGGGCTAGATTCCTCTCCAATCTGAGTTTTGCTCACATCTCGAATGAATTCAAGGACATATTCGAAGAAATTCTGACCGCCAGTCGGAATGGTTTGTGGATTCCGAACAGCTACAATGGCGGAACCTAATAAGATAGCAATTACAACCCAAGAAGTAATAAGTACTTGGGCATGGACTTGGAAACCTCCTATTTTCCAATAGAAATGCTGGCCTACTTCCACACCGGATATATCATATAACCCTTTTAGTGTGTTGATGGAACATGATAGAACATTCATATTGCCCTCTGAAAGAAAGAAAACTTTAAAAGGAATTATTTTGATTCAACCATCTTTTTTTTTTCGACTTGCCCACCTAAATTGTATATTTTAGATACCAACAAATCACATAATATACTCGGTTATTTTTATCTCTTTTGTACGATTCAGGAATAGTAACCGATTCCATAAACCTATGGAGTTCACAAAATAATTTCTTTATCTTATTATTAATCTATCTTATTATTAATCAGGGATTTCGTATATAGCTAGAACGACCCTCACAAATTGCAAATACTAATTTATTAAGAATTAATCGGATTGAAGCTATAGCGTCATCATTCGCTGGAATCGAAATATCTGCGAGATCCGGGTCACAGTTTGTATCAATTAAACAAATCGTTGGAATTCCCAAAGTGATACATTCCCGAAGAGCCGTATGTTCTTCTTGCTGATCAACGATTATTACAATATCCGGTAACCCCGTCATATATTTAATCCCGCCCAGATATGTTTGCAAGTGAGCTAACTGTCTCTTCAATCGAGCTGCGTCTCCTTTCGGAAGACGGTTGAGTCTACCTGTCTTTTGTTCCATTCTCAAGTCCCTGAACTTTTGAAGTCTAGTTTCTGTAGTGGACCAATTCGTTAAAATACCGCCAAGCCATTTTTTATTAACATAATGACACCGAGCCCTTATTGCAGCCCACGCTACTGAATCCGCTGCTTTATTTTTGGTACCAACAATTAAGAATTGTTTTCTCCTACTTGCTGCATCAAAAACTAAATCACAAGCTTCTGATAAAAAACGAGCAGTTCTAGTAAGATTTGTAATATGAATACCTTTACGCTTTGCAGAGATATAAGGTGCCATTCTCGGATTCCATTTTCTAGTACCATGACCAAAATGAACTCCTGCTTTCATCATCTCTTCCAAATTAATGTTCCAATATCTTCTTATCATTTCTCCCCACACTTCCTCTCTCTCTTTTTCTTTTTTTTTTTCAAAGAAAAAAGAGAGACGGGGTACCCTGAAATAAATAATTGTTCCGATGGAACCTTCTCCTTTCCCGGAGATTGGACGTTGATATACGATCCACGCAGTTAATTTCTTTCTATTCCTTATTTTCTTTATTACTATTAACAAATCACATGTAACAAATAACAGGACCGCCTTAATGAATTCATTTTTAATTAATTTTATAAAGTAAAAGAATTAAAGTAAAAGGATGAATCCGTTCTTAGGAATCATTAAATCCTATAAATGATTGTTTTGCTGTATCATAGAAATTTTTTGAAATGCAAGAATCAAATAACTCTCTGTGGTGGAATAAAATATCTCTATCTCTAAATTCCCCCTCGAAGAAATTCTTCTTTTTAGTTTTCAAAGAAATGCTATTATGTTGCCTTGAGCCTTGGACTAATCCTTTGAATCCGGTACCAACGGGTATCATACCGCCTAGAACAACGTTTTCTTTCAGGCCTTTCAACCAATCGATACGACCGCGGAGAGCAGCTTTTGCTAAAACGCGAGCAGTTTCTTGAAAACTGGCCTCGGATATGAAACTTTGAGTATTCAGAGATGCTCTCGTTATTCCCAATAATATGGCTCGGTAACAGATGGCTTCTTCCAAAGCGCGTCCCGTTCGTTCCGCTCGCAACAATCCAATTAGTTCGCCGGGTGAAAAAACATTAGACATTCCGTCTTCTGAAACCAATACTTTTGATGTTATTTGACGTACAATAATTTCTATATGCCTATTATGGATCTGCACCCCTTGGGATCGATAAACCTTTTTGATCTTATTAACCAAAGAGATACGACTTTGCACTATAGTTAGCTCAGCACCAATCAAGAATCCCCAAGGAATTCCAAGAATTCTTGTTATACATTCGTTCCAACCCTCAACTCTCTTTTCTAGGTTTATCGATATTGAATCAACTGAACGCACTTCTAACACTTGTTCCACTTTTGGAAGACCCTGCGTTATATCACCAGATCTCGATTTTTCATATATAAACGTAACTAATGTATCTCCTTCGTAAAGGATTTCTCCGTAATGGCCATGAACGGTTGCTCCTGGAGTGGCCAAATAAGGTTTAGCTGATCTTATTACTACAGAGTCCATGCGAACAATTATAACTTGACCCGATTTTAGATGTGGTCCGTTTTTGGCCATACATACATTTTCACAAATAAACTGTCCCAGACTACTTATTGTAAATCTTTCTTCACAAAAATTATGGTGATAATTATGATGGCGAAAATACCAATTCAAATTGAATGGATTCAAAATGCTGTTACTGCATGAATCAGGATTAACAATTCGCCCGGTTTCGTCCATTAAATAATATTTAAGTACTTGAAAAGTCTGTTTAAAATTGTCAAGTTTCAAATATTTAGTTACCGAGATCTTATTATGATTTATTAATATTATTAAATGGTAAAATAAATAAAAATTCCCAATTTGAAGGGCTGTTCCTAAAGGGCCCAATGAATTTCGAATTGTAATTATAAGATCTCTTTTAATTGATTCTTTTATTCCATTGTGATGTTTTACATCGCGGAATGGATCCATTCGAAAACAATTAGATGATGATAAAATTATCAAAGATTGACATTCCTTATTTCGATTCAACAACGTACTAATAGTTCTTTGATTTTTTTTAAGTGATTGTTGAATCCTTGTCTTGGAATAAATGGGATAAAATGGATTAATATTGATGCGACCTGACCCATTATTAGAGATCGGTCCTGAACCCGATGGATCATTCCTTTTTCTACTGATATATGAAATATGGGATTTCACTAGGTTGATTCTTAGGAAATCACGAATCAGACCATTTGTGCTTACTTCAACAAAAGAGGCGCGGACCTTGTCGATAGAAGAACTTTTTTTGTCTTGGTCCCAATTCAACACTAAACAAGTACGAACTAATTGAATACTTGTGTCATAAATTCCCCGACTTGGTTTACCATTTCCATAAAGAATATAATTGACAACTCGAAGTTTCAGATTATCTTTTTCGCGCAACAGATCCTGGGGGAAAAGCGTTTCTAAATTTATACCGTTCGCTATCTCATATATGATTACTGGTCGAACCAAAACAAAATACTTTTTCTTGGTAGGTGTGATTCGTTGGATATAGATCCAATTTTTCACTTTTTTTGATTCCTTAGCATTTGTTTTTACCGTTCCTGGTGGTATCAAGATACCACTGTGTCGGGATATCTTATCTGTCTCTCCCGGAAAATAAATATCTCCAGAAAAGATTTTAAGTTCAATTTTTTTTTTTTTTCTCTCCACTCGGACCAACCCGCCCACTCGACTTCTTGTATTTAAAGCGATTTGTGTATCTACTCCAACGATACTATTGTCCCGTACCATTAGGGAAAAAGATTCGGGTAAAATATACACTTCCTC
>CANTUT010001588.1:32500-39331 GCA_947687605.1 Reutealis trisperma
ATCTTTGTTGAAAGAATTTCTTTTGTAATTCCTTACATAAGGATTCAGAAAATACTGGATCTCCGCCTACACAAGTAAACTGTTGATAAAACTCCAAAATGGCATTTTCCTTTGACCCAATTTTTTTTTTTTCCTTATCATTTAGAAAAGATAAGAAAATTTCAGGGTAGCACACATTCTCTAAAATTTCTCTTAGATTCAAACCCATAGCTGATGATAAAACTAGAATAGATATTTTCTGTTTCCTACTCACACGAGCCCATATCCTTGCTTTTCTATCAATCTCTAATTCTACTCTTCCCCCCCAATCTGATATTATGGTGCCGGTATAGACCGAAATTCCGTTATGATCCAATTCTGACCGGTAATAGATACCGGGACTTTGCAATATTTGATTGATCACAATTCTGTATATTCCATTTATTATAAAAGTTCCCAGGAAATTCATTAGAGGAATGTTTCCAAAAAAAATTGTTTGTTCTTGCGTATCCCTACTGGTTTTCCAAATTAATCCCGCGGATACATATAATTCAGAAGAATATGTAAGTGATTCATATACAGCATCTCTTTCTTTTATCAACGGCTCTACTAATTGATATGTTTCCACAAATAATTGAAATTCAATTTCTTGATCTGTATCTTCAATTTTTGGAAACTTAGAAAATTCTTCTCTTAAGCCCTGATCAATGAACCTACAAAATCCTTCAAATTGTATCTGATTAAATCCAGGTATTGTAGACATTCCCTCATTTCCATCCCCGAGCATTTTAAATTTCCCGTTTATTAAAAAAATCCCATTATTGGATCGTTTTTCATTCAATTATATGGATCGACGATCTAGCAATGATGAAATTTAGATTTTGTTTACAGAATCACATAAAATTTTATCTAACTCCATAGATGGATATGGAATGTATGAAATACGTATGAACGGAGGAATAAAGATAATTTTATACTCAAATTCGAATTTGCAACAGATACAACTGGAAAGGAATTTAGAAATTCCACTTAACTTAGAATTCGGAAATTTTGTATAGAATAGCCAAACAAAAAGTGATTCAATTTCCACCATTATTATGATATTACTTATTCCAATATGATTGATTGGATACTAGTAAAGGATTTGGGATTTAATCTTTCGATGAGATAAAGAAGTAATAATTAGAAACAATATAAAGTTGATTTTTTAGCACTTAGCTTTTTCGTGGATTTCATTGTATTGTTTAGTTTAAAAAAAAAAAGAATTCGCATAGAATAGATATTTTTTTTATCTATTTTTTTAATCGAGTTCATATAATACGATTGCAGCGCATAAGAAGGCTTATTAAACATACGCAGACATAACTATAGCTATTTGTATATATATAAATCTCTCCTTTTACGGCAGTTCTATTTTGGACAGCGCATGTCATACTCTCTCAAAATTTCTATTACATTTTTCATTGAATAGAAATTTTCCTATAGGAATCATAGACAGGTAAGATATCAGATTAGATATCTGTGTAAAAATTGATGTTCTAGGGTTTACATATACTCATAATTGTTGTTATAATTTAAATTGAGAAGAATTTTTTATTGAATCAATACTGATTGGGTACGTATCCAATTTTGATTTTCTTATATCATTAGCATTAGGGAAATGCAATTTTAGATTCAAATCCAAGAATCGTTCATAAATTCACAGTCAATAGTTAATGGTTCCAGTTTGTCCTTAATTTTTGCTTTTGTGATTGAAAATTCACTTTTCTTTTCATTTCAATAGACAATAGAAAGGGGAAAGAATTTAGATAGTGTGTGTTTTGAGATACTATACAAAATTAATCGAAAAGATAGATCCAATCAAAAAAAGGAAGGATTTCTTTTTAGGAATTTAGGAAAGGGATTAAGAAAAATGGGATTCAAGACGCAAGTACAAAAAAAAAAAAAAGAAACCCCCTCCAAAAAAAGCAAAAAAGGGGGGGTATTTCCGTCTATTTTGGGTCGCCTTGGCGGCATGGCCGAGCGGTAAGGCGGGGGACTGCAAATCCTTTTTCCCCAGTTCAAATCCGGGTGTCGCCTGATTAACAAAAGGCACAAAATACCTTCTTCCCTTTTGCTGATAGAACTTCCCTCCAACAGAAGCACGCGGAGGAAAAGGCATTTTGATACTTCCTTGATTCTAAACATCGGAAATTTCTGTTCTCTAAAGGGCTGTAAATTCTTGCATCTAGGATTCAAGGAAAGTTTATAGTGGTGAAAGGGAATCGCTAAATCTTGATATAATAGTCCTTTCACTACTAATGCAAGGTCTACTGATTGAGTCTTGAATTAGATTGGATAGCGGGGCAGGGAATCTAATTAGTAGTTGTTGAAAGGGTGAAAGATTTTTTGTATACAAACTCATGAGAATTCCTGAGTACTCAGGAATTCAATCAATCGAATAGTGATTGAATGGATAATTGGCTTTTACTTATACATATCTATTTTTTATTTTTACTTTTTATAAAATTATTTTTATAAAAAGTAAAAATATATTTTTATAAAAAGTACAAATATATATCAAATTACAAATATATAGAAAGTACTAAAAGAAATTCTTTGTTTTTTTTTAGGTAATTCCTAATCAAGAATGGAATAGGAATGGAATAGACTGTCTTCCAATTGTTTTATAGAGACAATTGGGAGAATTCGATCAAATGGAAAAAAGGGTATGTAAAAAAAAAAGAGGAGTCTATTATTATTATATAATAGATAGTGATCTATCTTGATTCTATCTTTTTTTATTTTTGACTTAATGAAAAGCAACCAACGAAAACATAACTCTTTTTTTTTCTTACATTTTAGTAACATTTTATTGATACTTCCAAGGGTGTTGCTGCCTATTTTGTTTATACTAAAAGTTTTTGATTCTACTAGCAATCATATAAGAACTTCTTAGAATTAGTTGGATTTTTTGGATTGTTTCATCAATATATTGAACAGAATCTTTTTTTTTTGACTCTGTGCCAGCGATTCTACTATTATTAGTGGTGAACAATAATGGAAAAATTCCTTCATATTCCTAGAGATAGAGGACATAATTTACATGGATATAGTAAGTCTCGCTTGGGCTGCTTTAATGGTAGTCTTTACATTTTCCCTTTCGCTCGTAGTATGGGGAAGAAGTGGACTCTAGGGGGTACTACTAATTGAGTTGAGAAATCAAACTGTATCAATTGTTTTATAGAGCATTCCGCAAAGATTTTTTAATTTAACTGTTTAAATTGAATTAAATTCAATTATTTAATTCAATTATTTAATTCAATTTCTAAATTCTTACAAATTTAGAAATTGAATTAAAAATATCTTCATTTCAAAATTCTATTGGAGTTGAGTGAAGTAATGTATTCTATAAATAATATATGAATAATACCCTTTTAATCATAATCAAACAAATATTTCAACGATTCTCGTGTTCATATTTCGAAAGTCAAAGGAATACAAATGATAGGAAATTTATTCCAACCAAATTCTTCCTATTTCGATAACCTGGTTCTTACCAGAGTTATATATGAACAATGAGGAAGAACAGAACCCCCCCTTTTTTTTTTATTTATTTTTGTTTGCCTCTTTCCTGTTCAAAGAGAAAAGAAAGTCGTTCTTTTATTTTATTAAAGAAAGTAGTTCTTTTTTTAGTTATTAAATCTTTTATTAGTTATTAAAAATGATTAAATTAAGTGAATTTTCTATGGGAAATAAGATAGACATCGTGATTCTCCAATGAGATACTACGCATACTAAGATATTTTCTTGCTTACTGCTTGGTTTAGTATTTGTTTTATTATTTAAGAAATTGGCTTTATGCTATACCTTATTGACTTGACTCATTTCATATCATGATTCAAAGGTTAAAAATCGGCAGAGTTTACTAATCCTTTTCGTTGAAATCTTAAAAAATTTTTATAGAATTCCTTTCCTTGGATGATCTGTCAACTGCTCAATCAATTACTTCTTCGAAATGCTAAAAAAAGATTTCTTGATTTTCTTTTATTAATATAAATATATATCTAGATTTCTTTCCTTTTCATTGATTTTATTCTTTCGGTAGATGCCGGGATTCATATTGAAAATAATCAGAAATCTCGGATCAGAATCTTATATATATTAGAATCAGAATCTTATATATATTATAAAAGGAAGAGTAAGAGTTGCCTTTCGACTATTTCAGATTAATTGGAATCAACACAAATCAAATAGATCAAGAAATAGAATTGGGATGTTATATACATTACATATAGATAATTCATATCTAGATATATGACTAGGAGATGATATTCTAGATTAATCTATATCTATATTAAGCCTATATCTTTATACAGTACAACTTTATACACTAGAAAAACTAGATTTGATAGTATGATAGAAAGAAATATATTTCTTTCTATCATACTATCAAATCTCATAGGATACTGCTAATTCTAGTCCGCTCATTTCATCTAAGACACAAAATAGGAATCCTTTTCATTTTATTTCTTCAATCATTGATATTGATAATAACTAAGAAGTCAAGTTTCAGTCAAATTAATCACCTTAACTAACTGTTTTTACGTATATTATAAGTAAAAAAGCAGTAGGAACTAGAATGAACAGTGCAGTAGCAATAAATGCAAGAATATTTACTTCCATAATCTCATCGTTTCTTTTTCTTTACTTCGCAATAACTCGGGATTTAATCCCATAGAGATAATAAATCTTTCGCCTCTAAATTCAATGGGATGAATTCCATCTCGATGATATCGAGTCTGATCAATATCATGAATAACAATATCTGGGCTATCAAATCAATTCATTGTCGAGAATTGAATAGTATAACATAGAAAGATTGTTTATCCATACCGAATTCAAAAATGGATTCTTGATTCAATTGATAATTTCTTTACTTTGCTTTATTTATCATATTCTTTCTTTTCTATAAAATTATCGCCTTAATCATCTGACGAAGTATCATGTAACCCCCTTCCCCTTTCCACTTACATTGGTTACAACCAAATCCAAACAAACAATAAAAACGAAAGAGAGAAAGGGGAGTTAAGTTCTAAACTCCTTTTTTAATGATCTAACTTATTGGAAAAAAAATGTGATAAAGACAAGTCCCAATATAGTATAAAAAAATCGAATATTCTATCAAAGCAATTAAATTCATTTTGTATCGTACAAATACAAATTCCATTTACAAATTCCATTTGTGTATGGGCTATCGGAAAAGATATGGTACTCGATTCGATTTCATTATACGGTCAGGAGTAATCGAAAAATCCAAATTCAATATAGTATCTTTTGGAATCTTGAATATGATACTACATATAATTGTACTAATCCATATATGTCTCTATCAATCAGTACTAGTTGAAAAAACGAAAATTCCTATATTTGTATTTACTTTGATTAGAAATGAAAAACGAAAAAAAAAAGAAATATAAAATAGAAATAATGAAATAATATAAATAAAAATAGAAATAATATAAATAAAAATAGAAATAAATAAAATAATATATATAAATAAAAAATTAAGAATAAATAATAAATAAAATAATAAATAATAAGAATGATGCCTTTTGGAATGAAATTGTGCTAGTTGTCCCCTTTCGTAGAAAAGGGAAAGGGGAGAGATGAATTGATGTATTTTTTTATTAGATTGTTGGATTTGGATCCGTCGGGACTGACGGGGCTCGAACCCGCAGCTTCCGCCTTGACAGGGCGGTGCTCTGACCAATTGAACTACAATCCCGAGGAAATGCAATAAAGTGTACAGCATACATATTCTTATGATTTCTTTTAAACCCTTTCTATTTAGATTTTAGATTTGAATCACCGCCTTGGAACAGAAATGGGAGTGGTTTATTGATATCCACATGGATATCCGCTTTAGTGATAAAAAAGGGACAGGGATTGCTAGTCATCTTTTCGTTATTTCAAAAATCAAAGTCGATTGATAATAAAAAAAACTTTTCAAAGACTCTTTTTTCTTTACATTACTCTTTTTCTTAAACTTTATACTTACAAATCCTGATCTGAATCTAGATCATTAGCAAGATCAGAATTTGTGAGAAAAAAAAAAAAAATAAAGCAAATAAAATAAAGAACAGGTAGAAATATATCAGAAATTTTGACCCATATCAGGCATTTCGAGAGAACAAAGGGGTTATATCATTTCATGGCGGATCAGTGAATTATTGGGCCGAGCTGGATTTGAACCAGCGTAGACATATTGCCAACGAATTTACAGTCCGTCCCCATTAACCGCTCGGGCATCGACCCAGGAAAAATAAATTCCAGACTTATTAATAATCCATGATCAACTTCCTTTCGTAATACCCTACCCCCAGGGGAAGTCGAATCCCCGCTGCCTCCTTGAAAGAGAGATGTCCTGAACCACTAGACGATGGGGGCACATTTGCCCGACCGCCATCATACTATGCTCATAGTATGAGCAGTTTTTTGAAATTGTCAATATAACGAAATGGTATGACTAGATTCAAAGAATCTTTCCGTCTTTCATGATTCCATAGAATTTTTTGATTCTTATATTCATAAAATATTCATTCTAATCACCAATATCCATTATATTATCCAATTATATTATCCATTATAATAAATTTATCCATTATAATTAATATAATTAATATACCATTATCTATTCTAATATCTATTAGAATATATAATTAATTAGAATATATAATTATATATATAAATATAAAATAAAAAAATAAATAGAATTAAAATTAAATAATTATAAAAAAATAGAATTCTAAATAGAAAAAAAAAGAAATAAAAAAGAAATATAATACGAAAGATTCTTTCAGGGAATAATTG
>CANTUT010001589.1:0-45000 GCA_947687605.1 Reutealis trisperma
ATTAAAAAATGATATATTTGGTGCCCTAATTTGGCATAATTTGTCAGTTAAGTATTTAAATTTTCAAAAATTTCAATTTGGTGTGCCAACATGTAAAAAAAAATGAAAATGAAGGTGTTATTAAAATATTAGCAACCGATAACCTTATATAAATTGTTGAAGTGAATGAGTGTAGGCTTTTCTAATTGGTTTGGGGCAGATGACATAGAAGTTTATTTTTTTTATTATTATTATTATATGAAAAGTTTATTTACAAATTAGTTTATAGAAAATTGCAAAATGATCTAAAAATTTCAGAATTCTTACAATCAAGCCATCTTCTTCATCTTCTTCCACCAAATCTGTCATTTTAATTTTTCAAGATCATTGTTTTCTATCAATATCTCTATAATAAGTAGAAATTTATTTGAAATTCGAATCTTAGACTTAAAAAAATTAGAACCTATATTTTCTATTTCAAACTAGAGTTTCAAGCCATCAAAACAAAACCCATCAAAATTTGCTGCAAACTCCTTGAGCCCCTCAAGCTCCGTGTATAGATCCCTCAAAATAAACTCAATCAACTAGAAAATATAGATCACTCCATATAGAAGGCAAAAAAAATAAATGGAAAATTGAACAAATTCCCAAACTTAATCCATGCAAATTATAGTAAATCAAACTGGATCTAGACCATTTCGATGAAATGAACCAGAATAATAAGAAAATTGAAACCCAAAAAGGCAAGAAAAAGCGAAAAATGATGAAAATTGGAGATATAAAGAAGGCATCTTTTGCTCAGTTAAAGGCTTGCACTACATGAGCTTATTAACATGCTGGGTATGGATTCCTTGTGTGTTCAAAAGAAGCACCAGTGAGTGAGAGAGAGAACAAAAAACAAATGGCAAAGGCAAAGAAATAGAGATAGTATCTTCAGATAATGGTTTTTCGAACTCACTTTTTCTACTAAAATTCATCTCACATCCTAAATTATTTGATGATATGCTTCTTTTTTTTTTAAAGTATTGTAATGCTTTACAATTTAAGGATGCTGCTTCGCCTCCTTTTTATCCTTTCATTCCATTTTGGTTTTTTACACAATGATTAATTTTCAGTCTTTTCATTTGATATGAATCCATATCTCAAAATTTTATAATATTATCTATTCTATATAATAAAAGAGTTATGAGCAATGAATAGTGAAATTAGGGCCCAACATTGTCCTAAATTTTTTTTTTAAGGGTTTAATTTGTCTTTTCATAATATTGGATTTACCTTTTTGGCACAATCTTCTATACTTTTCTTACTTAAAATGGTGTCATTTTAATAAGGGTCTAATTGTCTTTACATTCAAATTGCAATTACTTTTAAGCCTTTCTTTACCAGTTCTTTTCATGTGAAATGATGTCATTTTATTAAGACTTCATTTGTTGTTACACATACACTTGCTACTGTTGCCACATTCTTCAAACTAGGGTTTGTCTTCTCCTTTTATTTCTTATCATAGCTGCCACTTCTCTCTCTTTTTAGGTCTTCTCATTTCTAATTGTGTCTTTCATTTTTATTTTTCTAAGTACTCTTTCTCAATCTCTAAGATTTGTTTTGATTTCCTTTTTTCTTTTTCTTTTTTTTTTTATCCAATGCAATGGACAACAAGTTTATGGGTTTTTCATTTCATTTCTCTATAGACAAAATATGGGTCTAATTTTTAGAATTTCGTGAGAAAATTTTGTCAACTCAGAGAATTTGTTACATTTGATAGTCTTTGTTTTGATTATTGATAAAAATTTATGTTATGGGTGATTTGGTTTTACTTCATTCCATTTTTTTGTTGGCTCGATTGGTCTATACAATTTATGACAAAAAAAGAAAAAGAAAAAAATGATAGTCTGTACAATGAAATTGGTACCCTTTGCTTTTTCTTTTTCTTACATATTGGTTCCTTTGTTTCTCTATTTGCCATTTTTGGTTATGGTTGATTTCATTTTTCTATTTGCGGGTTTGCCTTTCAGTTTTTTATATGTTTGAAATTTATAAATAAGATTTTGTTTTGTTTTTAATTTCTTTATATTTTATTTTTATTATACTTTTTTGTAGCTTACTAATTCTCTCTCTCTCTTTTTTTTTTTTTTTTTTGCTTCTTTTTTTCTTCTAAATTTAATTTTTCCAAATACAAATTGAGGGTAAGCTCTCTATAATTTTATTTTCACAGTGCTTTGAATAGAGATTTATGGTTAAGGTTTTATTTTTTTTTAATTTCTTTGTATTTTGTTTTTATTATCTATATTTATACCTTACTGATTCTCTAATTTTTTTTATTTTTGCATCTTCTCTTTTTTTTTTTTTTGAATTTAATTTTTTATCTACAGTGGTCTAGATATAAGTTGAGGGTAAGTTCACTGTCCTTTAATTTTTTTTAATCTGTTTTAAAATTGTTATTCACATCAGATTAAATGATTTTTTTTATTTTCTCTTATGTTTGCTATTGGCTATTTACGAATGCAAATTGGTGGTTTTCCCTCTACTTATCATTTTCTCTCTCTTTTTTTTTAATTTTTAATTTGAAAACAAATTCTTTTTTGGAGCTTAATGTGTTGGCTACCTGTGCATCTTTCTTAAATCTAACATAATCTTAATAAGTTAGTATCTAGATTTTTTTTAACATTCATATTTGGCTTACTTATTAATGGTTTTTATCATTTCTGAGATTTTATCATCCATGCATCATTTATTTTAATATGATCAATATACATGTATTAGGAGATAAAATTATTGATGATGGATGCATTTGCCCTGTTTTGACGTCCATCCACATAATTATGCTTTTGCCAATATGCATGAGCATGCTCCTCATATTTTAATATATTATGTTTTACTATAGGATTTTATCATATTGCATAACCTATAATTGTACAATATGAACCCCCTTAAATGTGAATGAATATGTACCACTTTTTAATGCATACATCTTATAATTTTTTTTAGGACACATTCCTAAACTAAAACTATTATTTTTTAGAATTCTAATAATAATTAAATTAATTATTATTTAGTTCTTAAAATTTATCATAATTTATAAGTTATAATATTTTGAAATAAAATTAATAGATTTTTGAAATTTCGTTAGTTAATTATTTAATAATGTCATTAGATTTTCTATTAATTTAAATAATGGGTTATCAGTGGATGCCAAAGTGTAAATTTCATTTATAAAATTAATGTTAAAAAATGAATTAATCATTATATAAAAAATAATGTGTTATTATATAGTCTCCGATATTTGTTAAAATACAAATGTTAATTAGTAAATTTTATATAATTAATGTAGCAGTAGGCTCAAGTTCATCCCAAGCATCAGTGATGAATTTGTCTTTGGATGAATCACTAGCAAAAAATACAAGTGTTAGGTAAAATATTATATTAAAAATCTCAATTTTTTTATTTTTATTTTTATTTTTTTCTTTTTTAACTAATTACATATCTCTTTAAATACTATTTATCCATACTGTAATTCTCCTCATATAGCCAAATGATGAATAGCAAGTAGCATGGATATAAAATTTTTAAGGTACATTCAAGCTCTTATTATATTCTTACAATCATTATTTTAATGAATATTAATTTAATTATTTGTTGTGTGTCTTGCAGGTTTATTCATTGGAAAAGAAAAACTGTTATCTTCATTGTCGCATTTTGAACTTTTGCTTTATTTTCTTTATGAATTACATGTTTCAAACATATATTAATTATCAGAGTATGTAGACAATTTACTTCCAAACATTGTTATCTTTATGATATTAAGCTATTAAAAAATCCTATTATAGTACATCACCATGATAAGAAAGGGCAACAAAAATACCTGACAATAGTTGTGAACGATCAAATTTATACCCTTAGGATATGATCGCAGTTTGATACCTACTAAGATTAGTGTATGATGCAGAACCAGTACTGCGGTCCCACTAGCCAATTAGCAAGTAGGGGTCAAGGGGGCAGCGTCCTGTTGAAAAATAAATTTCTTAAAACTTGCACTTTCAGATGATTAGCACTTGATTACAAATCCATAAAATCAAATTGGGCCCAAATTAGATCAAAAAGGGATGAGAACGGGCCAAACAATGAGGTGCAGTAGCCCACAGGCCAGTAGCAGCAACTCACAGCTAGCTACGGGGATTGCAGCCATTGCTGCGGCGCAATGGGCTCTGCTGCAACTGCAACGAGCTCTGCGGTTACCACAGTCCTGTCATATCCCAACATTAGAGATATGACAGTCCTAGAACATCGGGAGACATAAGGTCACCCACGCCTGTAGAACCCACTTACATATAAATAAATCATGCCTAGGATCTTACCAGACCTCTTACATTAACTCATTTAAAACATTTAGATGAATACCATAAATTTGCGGAAGACTAAAATAAATCATTACATATAAAATCCATAAGGAAAAATAATATGTATCAATAAGTATCAATCAACATTCCCGGAGCATCTAATGACAAGCCTTCATAAAAATTGAATTATTGATAACTTGGATAAGGAATTCCCCAAGCGAAGTAGAATGCTTGAGCCATCACCTTGCCTCCTCACATTTGCTCACCTGGAACCACACAAGGAAAAAGGGTGAGATAGATGATCTCAATGAGTAAACAAAAAGGCACATACATTATCACATATTCCATTAAAAAGGAAACACATAACTTATCACTTGCACATGGCACGTTGACATTAAAAGTTTTGCATACTTAGGCCTTATAGGCTCTCATGACAACACATTATAATCATATCAATACCTTTTTAAGGTCATCATAATATTATTATCTCAATATCAATTCACTTTAACAATTATCTTAGTTCACTTTACACTTCCATACATGTCAACTTAACAATTTACCTTTCAAGCACCATGCTTAACTCTTATGATCCCTTTCACTTCATTAACTCATAAGCATATGTTCATCCTCAAGTCATCATAACATCTAGTTCCAAATTCCCCAATCACATTTGCACTCTAATCACAATATAAGGTTAAGATACCTTAAGTATACCAAAATGCATTTAAGCTTGTCTAGGATCATACCTTCAACTAACATGCAATTTTATCATTTATTATACCTACATGCATGTCAACAATCATCAAAACACATCACATAAAATTTATAAACATTGGGAAAAAAATGTTTATATAGGTCGAATGCATCATCAAGGTAAAAACCAAATTCTTCTTCTTTTTGCACTTTCTGTCTATTTCAGAAATATGTAAAAACATGGTTCGAATCAAGATTTTTCATGTAAATGCAATAAAAATCATCTTAGAATTTAAATTGATAAGAATCGGCCACTCTTGGTGTTATTTATACACAAAAATTCAACTTTTGGATTATAGAGCACAAAATCATAAGTTTTCTTGTTTTCAGTATTTTTCGGTCATTTCAGAAATATGTAAACAGGTTGTTTAACTATTATTTTTCATTCAATCATAGAAAATATCAGTTTAGAATACATCCCTATATGATTCGGCAGCCATAGGTAGGGTTTATACAAAAAAAATTCTAAGTTTAAAGGCTTAGGTGAAAAATCATGAGTTTTCGCGCTTTCCGCGCATTTCGTTCATTTCAGCAATGAACAGACACAAGATTCAAATCATTATTTTTCATCTAAACAAAACAAACATCATACTAGAGCACTTATTCATACAAATCGGCAGCCATATGTCCATTCAAGAATAAAATTTTCCAACTTCCAAGTTCTAACACGAAAACTTTGAACTCCTTTCTTTTTCAAAACTTTTCGGTCATCACAGAAATATGCAAAAATATTATTTAATCCAATATTTTTCATCAAAACAAATCAAAAATTAGTTTAGAAATCAATCATACAAAATGTGCCCCCCCCCCCCCCCCCCCCCTTATGATGTTTATGCATAAAAATTGTGATTTTAAGTCATCAAATTCACCTTTGGAGAAATTTCACGGAAATAATCGTGTTTTCAGTAGAAAATATATTTTCTCTCCCAAAAACTCACCCAAACAGAATTAAATATGTAGAAATCAGTAATCAACTAGTTCAAAATAATTTTTCCATAATTTATTTTATAGAAATCAGTTTAGAAATCGAAAGAGAAGAAAAACTTACGATTACGGTCAAGAAATCGCAAAACAGAAAGGTGTTTTCAATATTTTGGTAGAGAGAAATATTTTGAGAGAATTTTCTACCAAGATACAAAAAAAATAAGAGAATAGCTGCTGGAACTTTGTTTTGGCTGAAATTTAGGTTATATATTAGGGTTTGGGCGAAATTTCCACTAATACCCTTAATGAACTAGGTTAGGAGGATTTTGGTGCAGTGGGCTTTTGGGTATTTGGGTTTTTCCTTTAAATTTTCAGTTGAATAAAAATTAAAATAAAAAGAAATTTTTCTTATTATTTCTGCAACATTTCCCCCAAAAATATTTATTTTAAAATATTTTAAAAATACTCATAAAATTATTTTATACTTAAAAATTGTCTAATGCATGAAAATTCATTTTATTTAAAATAAATTTTTTTATGCAAATGCACTTTATGTAAATCTTTTATTTCACAATAATAACACATATTATGCATATTAAAATTAATTTAATATGCCACATACTCATCAATCACTTAGAATCACAAATTTTCACACAAGCACACACTTAACCTTAATAGTTCTAAATCAAGCAATTTATCACGAAAATTCCTAGGGTGGGTGTGGGTTGTTACAAGTCCCCGACGAGTTACTACAGTGCATTATGATAGAATCCCACACCCAAATTTTATTGTTTTAAGCCCCCAAACTCCCCCTATAAATATCTTACCCCTCCTATCAACTTCCACACACACAGACATGCTTCTATACTCTTTATAAAGCTTTCTAAACTCTATTCCTAAACTTTCCAATCATCAAAACCCTCTTTTTAAACCTTCAAGTCTCTAAAACCCCATTCTAAAACTTCTTCCATCACCTTAAACCTTATTCATAAGTTTCCTAGTCACCTCAAACTTTATTCATAAGCTTCTTAATCACCTCAAACCCCATTCATAAATCTCATAATCACCTCAAACCCTTTCTCTAAGCTTCCTAATCAAGAAAAGGTGTAACTCAAGTTATTTTTTTAAAGCGAATTTGTGATGATTAAGCAAAGGTGTGATCCAAGTCCTTTCGAGAAAAGTTCACATTATTCAAAAGTTCTTATTCCAAAAGGAGTGCTTGTGCTATCCCTAAGCCAAGGTGGAACTTAGATCTGGTGTCAAGCTCACTTCCTATGGTCCTCAACCCTGAAAGCCAAAGGTAAAAGTTATTTCCTTTTTCTTTTCAATTCCAATTTCAAGATCTAAATATGAAAAGATCTAATTTTTATTAATTAAAATCTGACCTAATTAATAAATCCCTAAGCCTTTAAAATCAATCAAAACATAATAACAAAGGCAATGACTTAAAAACCCTCCTTTGCAAGAAGAAAGAACTGCATGGGTTTGATTCTCATTCAAAGGGACACGCAAGCTTGCCATCTCTAAGGCAATCAACTTTGCTAAAATTAACAACTTTTTCTATCACCTTCTTCATATAGTTTAGGATAGAAAATGTTTTTCTTAAATAAAAGTCAAAACTTTAGTTCTTTTTATTACAATTGTTTTTTTTTTCTTACTTTGGTCATTTAGTTTATATTAGGGGAATGTGTGCTTTTCCTAGAACCCATAAGGACTAGAGGAAAGATCCCCTGATTTTGATATTTTAACTTGTAATAATTTTAAGTAGTTTTTCTTTATTTTTCGCATTTTGTAATTATCATTATCTCATATTTTCCATTCATTACATGAGTAATATTTGTTTCATACATCATATTATATCTGTTCATGCACATATAAAAACTTCTGTTTTTATAAAAGCTATTTTGTATTTAAGCCAAACTAATATTTTTGTGTTGTTTTAACCAAAACCTAGTCTCGAAGCCCTCTGTGGTCATTCGAGGACTAGTGCTTTTTCTTGAGATAAATGGTATAATTTTGGAGTCAATCAAATTGGGTTTTTCCTTTAATTTATCCAACTAAAATAAATAAAATTAAAGTGGTGACTCCTTTTGCAAATTACAATCTATAAAATACAATTTTCTAAACTCAAAGCAGGTTCTAATCATGATGTTTCTCCCAAATGAGCATTTCGATTCCCTTTAGCAGATCGGACCGGTGCTTAGGCGAGGCTTCAAAGTTGGCGACTCCACTGGAGACTCCAAAATCTTTTTTTTCAAAATAAAAGATGAAAGTGGACTACTCTTGGTAAAAGAAAAAGTTTGGCTTTTCAATACAAAATAGCTTTTCATGCATCACTACAGTGGGCTCCTTGTCCAAAACCTTAGTTTTTTTGGAAAACAAAGGATAGACAGTAATGTCAAGTGGGCAACCTTCCTTAGGTCTGCTTGCTGATAGTGAAATCATCCAGCCCACAATGTATCCTCTAATCCTTTTAGAGATGCAATGAGTATGCACATACCGTTGGACCCACGCAAGGCTCCTTGACTCATATGTTGTTAAGTATATCGTATCTATAGTATGATGGGTTCCATTCAAACCACCGTTATCCTTTTATGTAATGACTCATAGAACCTTCCTTTAGGATTGTATGAACTATAATACTGTAACACCCGAGGTTTCTTTACCCAATTGTAAACAGTAACGATGACATTATAACGTCCATATGTTGTGCCATTTAGGGCTTTAAGAACCATAAGAATACCAAAAGAAGTGAATTATAAATGAATTATGTGATAATGAGTGAGGAATATAATCAATTTTGATAAGTACCTTATGATAAGTGAAAGTTAAATCGAGTTGGATTTAATGTGGCTATGCTAGTGAATTAATTGATATATGAATTTAAAGTGCCAATGAACAGGTGTTGACATATCCTAAGATATTGAGAGATGATGTTAGTAATATGAAAAATTGATTTCAATCAAAGTTACAAAGGTACAATGAAAGTCAAATTTAGTTTGACCTAATGGGCTTACATGATATATGTGCTTAAATAATGCTAATGGAATAGTGAAAGGAAATCGGTTAGTATTGTTGTGTTACTAATTAAAGTGTTTGCTTAAATTTAAGCATTTATGTCATATGTGTAAGATATCCGAAGGCAAGTTGTATCATTGATAGAGGGGAAGAAACTCTGGGCCACAGGTGACTACACGGTTGGGATTTTAGCCGTGTGATAAAGGCATATTAGAAACGTATCCAGTAGCATTCCGCGAGTGGAGACACGACTAAGATTTCGCCCGTGGGAAGTTGGCCAATGAGCCTAAGAGTTATGGAATATGTAAAACTTATGAGCAAAAGTGAATGGCTAAGATAAAAGACAAAAGATATTATAGAGAATGAATTATAGGCATGTGATTAGCTTGTCACTAAATTTGACTAAATCAAAATCTACACCAAGTGAAACTCTCAATTTTCTTACATATGAATCTAGATTCTTCTTTAGACATCTCATCACTTAATGTAATCATCACCATTGTAGAGGTAATCATAGCCATCCACCTTGAGGTAATCATAGCCATCCATCTTGATGCAATCCTAATCATTCATCAAGATCAAAGGCAAGCCATTAGATTTAGCTTGATAAATCCTCACCATTCAACTTAATATGTATATAAGCAAAATTATGTTAAAGAACTTTATTAAGCCACTTGCTCTACATCAAAATTATCCACCAAAGAAGGAGACTCTTTCCATCCCACTTGCAACAAGAGTTTTAGCAAATAGAGTTAACCAAGGTGAGGAATTCTATTTATCTACTCTTTTTTACACCTTGAGGTTAATTTTTAATGTTTAGGTTGTTTAGATATTTCTTGTATACCATACATAGAATTGGACCATAATAGAGGAAAAATTAGAACGTATTCTCAATCCAAATTAGATACATCTATGGTTATTTGAGAAAATGAAAAATGATATAGATGTGTTAAAATGAATTTTTGGAAACTTGATCCAAGACTTGGAAGTTTTAATAGTATGAACTTGGTCCAAAAAGAAACTTGATGTCTTAATATTAGATATTGATGCTTGAAGAATCACATAAGTTTTATGTTATGTTAATTTGAGGAATTTATGAGTAATTTAAAGATTGGATGAAGATTTGATGATTTTTCCAAATTATAGGGTTTATGGAGAACTTAGGATTTTGGAGAATTTAACTCGAATTTATAAAATTGAAAGGAAAATCAAGCTTGAGAATGGTATCGTATGATTTGTATAATGCGAATTTTGAAATCAAATGGATAGAAATGATTTTCCCAAATTTGATGAACTAGGTCCATTTATGAAATGGTTAGTGGAAGTAGAATTAGCTCCCTTGAATATTGGAAATTAGATTAATTGGTCTTAGTTGACTATTATGAAAGTAGAAATGTGAAATCAAGAGGAAAGGAATTGTCTTTCCTAAAATGAATAGCCTTGGCTATATGGAGAATAACTAAGGGAAATGTTAAATTTAGTAATAAGTATATGTATAGTATATCTTGACTTTAAAAGTGATAAGTTGTGTTTTAAGAAACAAGATAGAAATTTTAACAAGTTAAGTTAAATTTAAAGTGATTGACATGCCATTGAAATGTAATGTATAGAGTCCAAAGATAATGACAAAAATAGTCTCCAAGAGTGCAAGCAGCACCACTTGTATTACAGTCAAATGTAAATAGGAGCAAAGGAGTTCAAGGTGAGTACTTACTAATATAATATGCCTAGTGTCATATGCTTGAACCTTTATTATTCAAACCATAATTGTTAAAAGTATTCTAATTCTTTGATAAGCTTGAATTGCTCATTGACTATTGAACCATTTGATATAATGTTTCTTGATTCCTTGATAAGTTTGAATTGCCCATTAAATATTGAATCATTGATATGATACTTCTTGATAATAATTGACTATTGTGAACCTATCACACCAAATTCATAATGTTTTCATTGAATTACTTGACATGAACCTTGTATGAACTTTCCTATTGAATGCCTACTGATAAGCAAAAATCCCCTTCTAATGTGGAGAAATACATCAGATCTTGTACACTTGGTATAAGCCTGCGAGTAGGGCGAGAGTACCTAACATATGTTAGGGGGGAACACCTAACCATAAGACTCAATCAGTCTTACGTAATATGATATGTGTGAGTGAGCAAGGCTTAGGCCACCACTCTTGAATTTATTTGTGCGGGAAGCATCTTGCTTTCGAGAGAATGTTATTTCTGCTAAAGATACTACTTCCATTTTAATTGAGAAATTGAACCATATGATGATATTGATCGAAATAATTTCTTTGCTATAAAGAACATGTCTTGAAAATAGTCCCTATACTCACCATATATATATTGTATTATCATCTACTCACTAAGCTATGTCTCATATTTTAGGTGTCTAAATTTTTCAGGCAAAGTCAATGAGTCGCAAGGTAAATTCCAAGCCCATCCTCCTGCTTAGAAGTTTCTCTGCTAAGTCTTGGGATTGTGACTCTTGATTATAAAGAGCATCGTTAGAGCTCCATGGTTATCGAAAAGTTAGTACTAATATATTATAGGTTGTATATGTAAGGTGAATGGTATTGTAATTGCTATTGTAGTAATGTATGAAGTAGTGAACATTTTATTAATGATATGAAATACAATTTCTGAAGTTCTATAAGTTGTGTTTGTAAATGATATTTGAGTTAATAAAAAGATGACAAGTAAGTGATGGGTAACAAAGAAAAGTAATAAGGTTACGATCTTGGGATAAAGTTTAACATGATGAATGCTATACGACTATATGTTCAATGGGTTCTACGGATTTAGATGACCTTATATCTCGCTGAACTCTAGGACCGTCACAGCTTAAAAGGTGGGTCATGACAGAAGTGGTATAAGAGCTAAAGGTTTTAGTTTACTTTAGACTTTATAAATACTAAGGGTTATAGGTTAAACCATGGAGCATAAGAATTCCTTCTTATCATTTAAAGTATATCAAAAAGTCTCGATTCGCATTATCTATTAAAGTCTAAGTTCCTAATATGATATATGGTATGTGCATAATGATTGTGAAAAGGGAATGATAATGTGATATGTGATATAACTGATATATGTGATTAAGCTATGTGTTACGTGGAAATGAGATGATAAGGATAAATTGTGTATATGAGAAAATGACAATACATATTAAAAGTGTGTAAGTGAATATGTGTATATGTTTAAATAGGAATAAATTTCCTATTATATTTAATTATCGATTATTGATATGGTTTAGTGCAATTAATGATTTGAGAAATATGTATACAGTATGAACAATGATGAAGGTATACTAAATCGTTTACGCTTATGAAGTATGCGCACCATAGCTATTAGCTAAATGCTATTATGCGCACCATAGCTATTAGCTAAATGCTATTAAATGAAAATCTAAATGTGATTTCATGAAATGTGAATAGTGATATGAACAAGTAGTAAGTGCAATGTTTAGGATATAAGATATCCTAAGGCAAGTTACATAATGATAGTGAGAGAATATGGGATTTATTTAAACAAAGATTGGAGTTTTCTAATTAGAAATTGGTTTCTAATCAAATAAGAAGTTATGATTGAGATGGAGTACTAAATGTGATAAGTTTGAGGTTCAAAAGTATTGAAAGTAATGAAAATTAGAAACTCCAAAAGCTAACACGCCCAGTGACATGGGCGTGTCCCTTACCATGTAATTGTTGGAATTTGGCAGAAGTTAGACACACCCAGCAACATAGGTGTGTCCTTGGCCATGTAATTAATGGGAATAGGCAGTAGCCTAACATGCCTAGTGACACGGGCGTGTCGCTGGCCGTGTAAATTGTTAGGGGTTAACATGGTTAGGCAGTAGCTTGACACGCCCAGTGACATGAGCATGTCCCTGGCTGTGTCATAACCTGTACCTAGTTTTTAAAGATTTGTGAAATTTCTTCTTGTGGTCATGTTTGGCTCTCTATATATTAGTCCCCTCTCATTTGGATTATTGTTATCAAGCATTAATTTAAGAAATGATTCATTCTTATACTCTTGGAGTTAAGGCTAAGTTATCCTAACTAGCACTTTCATAAATTTCTTTCTTCATGTTCTTAAGAGGAAATTATTCAAAGGGTCAAATGGATTATAGTGTTCTATGTTTTCTTAAATGTGTTATGAAAGGTATCTAAGAGATAATGAATGGGTTTAAGATAAGTGTAAGCAAAGGATTAGATGATATGTGCCATTGCGAAATGATATGTTATATGAAATGATAAGAGGTTATGAACTGTTAAGGTTATAAAATGAAAGATAATACTCAGCAGTTGTAATACCCGAGGTCCCTTTACCCAATTGTAAATAGTAATAATGACATTATAACGTCCATATGTTATGCCGTTCAGGACCTCAAGGACTATAAGAATATCGAAAAAAGTGAATTCTAAATGAATGATGTGACAATGAGTGTGGAATATAATCAATATTGATAAGTACCTTATGATAAGTGAAAGTTAAATCAAGTTGGATTTAATGAGGTTATACTAGTGAATTAATTGAGATATGAATTTAAAGTGCCAGGGAACGGGTGTTGACATCTCCTAAGATATTGGTAGATGATGTTAGTAATATGAAATTTTGATTTCAATCAAAGTTACAAGGGTACAATGAAAGTCAAACTTAGTTTGACCTAATGGACTTACATGATATATATACTTAAAAAATGCTAATAGAATAGTGAAAGAAAATCAGTTAGTTTTGTTGTGTTACCAATTGAAGTGGTTGCCTAAATTTAAGCATTTGTGTCATACGTGTGAGATATCCGAAGGCCAATTGTATCATTGATAGAGGGGAAGAAACTTTAGGCCATAGGTGACTACACGGCTGGAATTTCAGCCATTTGATAAGGGCATATTAGAAACGTATCCAGTAGCATTCCATAGGTGGAGACATAGTTAAGGTTTCACACGTGGGAAGTTGGCCAATGAGCTTAAGAGTTATGGAATATGCAAAGCTTATGAGCAAAAGTAATTGGCCATGATAAAAGACCAAAGATGTTATAGAGAATGAACTATGGGCATGTGATTAGCTTGCCACCAAAATTGACTAGTTCAAAATCTACACCAAGTGAAACTCTCACTTTTCCAATATATGAATCTAGAATCTTCCTTGGACACCTCATCACCTAAAGATAATCATCACCATTATAGAGATAACCATAGCCATCCACCTTAAGGTAATCATAGCCATCCACCTTGATGCAATCCTAATCATTCATCAAGATCAAAGGCAAGCTATTGGATTTAGCTTGATAAATCCTCACCATCCAACTTAATATATATATATATATATATATATATATATATATATATATATATATATATATATATATATATATATATATATATATATATATATATATATATATATATATATATATATATATATATATATATATATATATATATATATATATATATAAGCAAAATTATGTTAAAGAATTTTATTTAGCCACTTGCTCTATATCAAAATTCTCCACCAAAGTAGGAGACTCTTTCCATCCCACTTGCAACAAGAGTTTTAGCAAATGGAGCTAACCAAGGTGAGGAATTCTATTTATCTACTCTTTTCTACACCTTAAGGTTAATTTTTAATGTTTTGGTTGTTTAGATATTTCTTGTATACCATATATAGAATTCAGCCATAATAGAGGAAAAATTAGAAAGTATTCTTAATCCAAATTAGATACATCTATGGTTGTTTGAGATAATGAAAAATGATATAGATGTGTTAAAATGAATTTTTGAAAACTTGATATTCTAATATTAGATATTGATGATTGAAGAATCACATAAGTTTTATGTCATGTTAATTTGAGGAATTTATGAGTAAATTAAAGATTGGATGAAGAATTAATGATTTTCCCAAATTTTAGGGTTTATGGAGAACTTAGGATTTTGGAGAATTTGACTTGGATTTATAAAATTGAAAGGAAAATCAAGCTTGAGAATGGTATCGTATGATTTATATAATGCGAATTTTGAAATCAAATGGATAGAAATGATTTTCCCAAATTTGATGAACTAGGTCCATTTATGGAATGGTTGATGGAAGTAGAATTACCTCCCTTGAATATTGGAAATTAGCTTAATTGGTTTTAGTTGACTATTATAAAAGTAAAAATATGAAATTAAGAGGAAAGGAATTGTCCTTCCTAAAATGAATAGCCTTGGCCATATGGAGAATAACTAAGGGAAATGTTAAATTTAGTAATAAGTATATGTATAGTATATCTTGACTTTAAAAGTGATAAGTTGTGTTTTAAGAAACAAGATAGAAATGTTAGCAAGTTAAGTTAAATTTAAAGTGATTAATGTGCCATTGAAATGTAATGTGTAGAGACCAAAGATAATGACAAGAATAGTGTCCAATAGTGCAAGGAGCACCACTTGTATTAAAGTCAAATGTAAATAGGAGCAAAAGAATTCAATGTGAGTACTTAATAATATAATATGCCTTGTGTCATATGCTTGAACCTTTATTATTCAAACCATAATTGTTAAAAGTATTCCAATTCTTTGATAAGCTTGAATTACTCATTGACTATTGAACCATTTAATATGATGTATCTTGATTCCTTGATAAGCTTGAATTGCTTATTGGATATTGAATCATTAATATGATACTCCTTGATAACAATAAACTATTATGAACCTATCACACCGAATTCATAATGTGTTCATTGAATTACTTGATATGAACCTTATATGAATTTTCCTATTGAATGCCTACTGATAATCATAAATCCCTTTCTGATGTGAGGAAATACATTAGACCTTGTACACTTGGTATAAGCCTGCATATTAGGCGAGAGTACCCAACTTCTGTTAGGGGAGAACACCTAACTATATGACCCAATTAGTCTTACGTAATGTAATATGTGTGAGCGAGCAAGGCTTAGGCTACCACTCTTGAATTTATATATGCCAGAAGCATCTTGCTCTCGAGAGAATGTTATTTCTGCTAAAGATACTGCTTCCATTTTAAATGAGAAATTGAACCATATGATGATATTGATTGAAGTCATTTCTTTGCTATAAAGAACCCATTTTGAAAATAGTCCTTGTACTTACCATATATATTTTGTACTATTATGTACTCATTGGGCTATGTCTTATATTTTGTTGTCCAAATTTTTTAGGCAAAGTCAATGAGTCGGCAAGGTAAATTCCAAGCCCATCCTCCCATTGGAAATTGCTCTGTTAAGTCTTATTAGAATTATGACTCTTGATTATGAAGAGCATCGTTCGAGCTCCATAGTTATCGAAAAGTTAGTACTAATATGTTATAGGGTGTATATGTAATGTGAATTGTATTGTAATTGCTATTGTAATAATGCATGAAGTAGTGAATATTTGATTAATGATATGAAATACAATTTCAGAAGTTCTATAAGTTGTGTTTGTAAATGATATTTAAGTTAACAAAAAGATGGCAAGTAAGTGATAGGTAATAAAGAAAGGCAATAAGGTTACAATCTTGGGATAAAGTTTAATATGATGAATGCTATCGGATTATATGTTAAATGGATTCTACAGGTTTAGGTGACCTTATGTCTCCCTGAACTGTAGGATTATCACGGCTTAAAAGGTGGGTCATGACAGCAGTGGTAAAGTGAAACTATAAAGGGTTCATACAGATATTACATATTAAGATATATGTGAGATAGCTTAAAGAAAGTATTATCAAAATTGTGGCCTAGACACTACCTTATGGACTAAAATAATAAGAGAAGTATAAATTTTTATGCTATATATATAAACATCGGGTACAGTCAAAGGAAGAATACTAATCTAGTGTCATTAAAGGAAAATCACTCCATGTTCGAAAGAGGAAGTGATTAATCGTGTTTGTGCTAAAGTGACTTGTAAGAAAGGTAATTAAATATGAGAATAGAGAAGTTTTTAAATCATTAAAAGAATACAGTTGTGAGGACAATAAAAGACCAAAATGGAACATGATTTGATGTTGGATCATTTCAAAGGAAAGAATATATGAGGAAATATCAGGATATATGAAGTATGGAATTAAAGCGATCTAAAGGAAACAAAAGTTATGACACAAAAGAGCATATGAAGTCAATTGATTAGGCAAATCCTATCCAAGAGAAATATTCTATGATGAAATTGAATTAATAAAGAGATAGAATTGAATAAGTTAAGATAAATACCATAAGAAATGGTAAGCTTTGAAAGTAACTCAATGAAGAAAATATGAGATGGATTGAGTTTTAAGGTGGAAAATATAAAAATTAAGAGGCAAAAGGAAATTATAAGTGTTAATGAGAATGTAAAATAAGGAATAAGATAGTATGGATAAAGTACCTTATTGATGAGGATATGATTCTAAAAAGATAAGTAGAGAAAAGTTATGGAGATAAGTGAATGATAGGGTGAATATTTGAATATGGGAAGAAAAGTAATCCACAAAATGCTGCAATTAGAACTAGTTCTATTAGAGTAATTATATGATGCAATATAATCGGTTAGTTATAGTGATGTTTTCAATGTTAAGTCAATATGAGAAGTGTAAATATTTACGAATGATACATGATTTTAGAATGTAAAAGATTACAAGAATATTAGAAAATAGAATTGATGAGATTTTAAGGAGAATAGTGCATGTTCCTAATAAGTTGAACCTAGAGAAAATGGAATTTGAAACTATTAAAGAAAACTCATCAAAGAACATGAGATAAGGAAGATAACGAGGAAATCATCAAAATCCATAGAGATAATAGATGTAACCTAAGTATTGTCAATCGCCTTATGAAAATTCAAGGACGAATTTTTTTTTAAGGGGGGTAGAATGTAATACCCAAGGTTCTTTTACGCAATTGTAAACAGTAACGATGACATTGTAACATCCATATGTTGTGCCATTTAGGGCCTTAAGAACCATAAGAATATCAAAAGAAGTGAATTCTAAATGAATGACGTGATAATGAGTGAGGAATGTAATCAATTTTGATAAGTACCTTATGATAAGTGAAAGTTAAATCGAGTTGGATTTAATATGGCTATTCTAGTGAATTAATTGAGATATGAATTTAAAGTGCCAGTGAATAGGTGTTGACATCTCCTAAGATATTGGGAGATGATGTTAGTAATATGAAAATTTGATTTCAATCAAAGTTACAAGGGCACAATGAAAGTCAAACTTAGTTTGACCCAGTGGGCTTACATGATATATGTACTTAAATAATGCTAATAGAATAGTAAAAGGAAATCGGTTAGTATTATTATGTTACAAATTGAAGTGTTTGCCCAAATTTAAGCATTTATGTAATATGTGTAAGACATCTGAGGGTAAGTTTTATCACTGATGGAGGGGAAGAAACTCTGGGCCACGGATGACTACACAGCTAGGATTTCGGCCATATGATAAGGGCAAATTAGAAATGTATCTAGTAGCATTCCACGGGTGGACACATGGCAGAGGCTTCACCTGTGGGAAGTTGGCCAATGAGCCTAAGAGTTATGGAATGTGTAAAACTTATGAGCAAAAGTGATTAGCCAAGATAAAAGACAAAAGATATTATAGAGAATGAATTATAGGCATGTGATTAGCATGCTACCAAATTTGACTAAATCAAAATCTATACCAAGTGAAACTCTCACTTTTCTTACATATGAATCTAGTTTCTTCTTTGGACACCTCATCACCTAATGATAATCATCACCATTGTAGAGGCAATCATAGCCATCTACCTTGAGGTAATCATAGTCATCCACCTTGATGCAATCCTAATCATTCATCAAGATCAAAGGCAAGCGATTGGATTTAGCTTGATAAATCCTCACCATCCAACTTAATATGTATATAAGCAAAATTATGTTAAAGAATTTTATTTAGCCACTTTCTTTACATCAAAATTCTCCACCAAAGAAGGAGACTCTTTCCATCCCACTTACAACAAGAGTTTTAGCAAATAGAGCTAACCAAGGTAAGGAATTCTATTTATGTACTCTTTTCTATACCTTGAGGTTAATTTTTAATGTTTTGGTTGTTTAGATATTTCTTGTATACCATATATATATAAGCCATAATAGAGGAAAAATTAAAAAGTATTCTCAATCCAAATTAGATACATCTATGGTTATTTGAGATAATGAAAAATGATATGGATGTGTTAAAATGAATTTTTGGAAACTTGATCCAAGACTTGGAAGTTTTAATAGCATGAACTTGGTCCAAAAAGAAACTTAATGTTCTAATATTAGATATTGATGATTGAAAAATCACATAAGTTTTATGTTATGCTAATTTGAGGAATTTATGAGTAATTTAAAGATTGGTTGAAGAATTGATGATTTTCCCCAAATTCTAGGGTATATGGAGAACTTAGGATTTTGGAGAATTTGACTCAGATTTATAAAATTGAAAGGAAAATCAAGCTTGAGGATGGTATTGTATGATTTGTATAATGCGAATTTTGAAATCAAATGGATAGAAATAATTTTCCCAAATTTGATGAACTAGGTCCATTTATGGAATGGTTAGTGGAAGTAGAATTACCTCCCTTGAATATTGGAAATTAGATTAATTGGTTTTAGTTGACTATTATGAAAGTAAAAATGTGAAATTGAAAGGAAAGGAATTGTCCTTCCTAAAATGAATAGCCTTGGCCATATGGAGAATAACTAAGAGAAATGTTAAATTTAGTAATATGTATAGTATATCTTTACTTTAAAAGTGATAAGTTGTGTTTTAAGAAACAAGATAGAAATGTTAGCAAGTTAAATTAAATTTAAAGTGAATGATATGCCATTGAAATGTAATATGTAGAGTCCAAAGACAATGACAAGAATAGTGTCCAAGAGTGTAAGGAGCACCACTTGTATTAAAGTCAAATGTAAATAGGAGCAAAGGAGTTCAAGGTGAGTACTTAATAATATAATATGTGTTGTGTCATATGCTTGAACCTTTATTGTTCAAACCATAATTGTTAAAAGTATTCCAATTCTTTGATAAGCTTGAATTGCTCATTGACTATTGAATCATTTGATATGATGTTTCTTGATTCCTTGATAAGCTTGAATTGCTCATTGAATATTGAATCATTGATATGATACTCCTTGATAATAATCAACTATTGTGAACCTATCATACCGAATTCATAATATGTTCATTAAATTACTTGACATGAACCTTATATGAACTTTCCTATTGAATGCTTACTGATAAGCAGAAATCCCTTTCTGATGTGGGGAAATACTTCAGACCTTGTACACTTGGTATAAGCCTGTGGGTAAGGCAAGAGTACCCAACCTCTGTTAGGGGGGAACGCCTAAATGTAAGACCCGATTAGTCTTACATAATGTGATATGTGTGAGTGAGCAAGGCGTAGGCCGCCACTCTTGAATTTATATGTGCGGGAAGCATCTTGCTCCTAAGAGAACGTTATTTTTGCTAAAGATACTACTTCCATTTTAAATGAGAAATTGAACCATATGATGATATTGATCAAAATCGTTTCTCTGCTATAAAGAAACCATCCTGAAAATAGTCCTTGTACTTACCATATATATATTGTATTATTATGTACTCACTGAGCTATGTCTCATATTTTAGTTATCCAAATTTTTTAGGCAAAGCCAACGAGTCGGCAAGGTAAATTCCAAGACCATTCTCTCGCTTGGAAGTTGCTCTGCTAAGTCTTGGGATTGTGATTCTTGATTATGAAGAGCATCGTTAGAGCTCTATGGTTATCGAAAAGTTAGTACTAATTTGTTATAGGGTGTATATGTAATGTGAATGGTATTGTAATTGCTATTGTAATAATGTATGAACTAGTGAACATTTAATTAATGATATGAAATACAATTTTAGAAGTTTTATAAGTTGTATTTGTAAATGATATTTGAGTTAACAAAAAGATGACAAGTAAGTGATAGGTAATAAAGAAAGGTAATAAGGTTACGATCTTGGGATAAAGTTTAACATGATGAATGCTATTAGATTATATGTTAAATAGGTTCTACGGGTTTAGGTTACCTTACGTCATCCTAAACTCTAGGACTGTCACGGCTTAAAAGGTAGGTCATGACAAATACTAAACTTGGTATTTCATGAAACCTTTTTCAATCATTCATTCATATATGCATGCATAGCTTAAACCTTGTGAAGAGTTTAAAACCTATCCAAACATCTTCAAGCCCAAAACCTATGGTCCACATAAACCCATGGTCAAAACTTAAAACCCATGGTTCACCTAAATCCATGGTCAAAACCCAAAACCTATAGTCCACCTAAACCCATAATCAAAAACCTAAAACGCATTGGTCCACCTAAACCCACGGTCAAAAACCTAAAACCTGTTGGTCCACTTAAACCCATAGTCAAAATCTAAAGCCCATTGGTCCACCTAAACTCATGGTCAAAATCCAAAACTCATGGTAAAAATAAACCTATCTATGGTACCCTCATCCTTATCGACAATCCTTATTTATAACTGTTACCCAAGCTAAACACTGGTCTAGCTTTCATTTTTTGCAATTCTCACCCTAAAGCTAAACACTAGCCTAGCTTTCATCTTTCACAATCCTTACCAAAGCTAAACACTGATCTAGCTTTATCCTCAACAATCCTTACCAAATCTAAACACTGATCTAGCCTTATCCTCAATAATCCTTACCAAAGCTAAACACTGACCTAGTTTCATCCACATCCTTACCCAAACTAAACACTGACTTGGTTTCATCTTTTATAGTACTATCCAAACCCATAGCCCATCTAAGCCTATGGTTCAGTCCACCATTATCCAACTATGACCAAAGCCATGGTCCACCCAAACTCCAAATCCATGGTACATCCATAACCCAATTGCAAAAACCCATGGTCCCTCCATCCTTAAACCCATACTAAACCATCCATAAATTGCAAATCTAATTACTCGAGGCTAAACTCTAACCTAGCCTTCTTAACTAAACTTTAGTTCGCTAAAGTTAAAATCTGACCCAGTCACTCAAATCTAAAATCTGACCTAGCCAACCAAAGCTAAAATCTAACCTAGCCACTCAAAGCTAAAATCCACCCAAAGCTAAAATCTGACCTAGCTCCCCAAGCTAAATACCTACCTAGCTAACATCACACACCTCTACCCTTATCTTTACCTATATGCCATCAACCTAACTATAAGACACTATCATACATTACCATTAAACCTAAGGTCCTTAGTTCATCATACCCCACTATAACCATCTTTTCCAAAGCTTGATACTAACCCAGTTCCCTTTCTATTTCAAAGGTTGAAAGACGTCTACTGGATTCGACAAAGATGTCATGGATAAAATTCTAGCCAAATTATTAAAGCAATAAGAGGAAATGTTGAAGAGACAAATGGCCTAAATTTAGGCCTAATTGCAAGCCTAAAGGGAGGCCATACTAAATGTTGTTCAAGACATGCTAAGTCGGGCTGGCATAATCGAACCTCAAATCCCACTCTCCAAAATCCACTTAACCTAGACCAAAATTTGACATCAGTTAAAGCCTATGCTTTTATTTCCTCCAAGCCAACATCTCTACCACTTCCCTCACCTAATATCCTTCAAACAAACACTCTCTTCTATTTAGCACCCACTAAACAGCCACAAATCACCTCCATTCCTATGGATCCTTCCCAAGGAAGGGAAGCCATACATAATCCTAGGCTTGAAGTCTTCCTACTCAAACTGAAAGACATGGAAAAGTTGATAAAAAGTTTGAAAAAAAAGGAAGGCATGGTTGATACAAGTTCATTAAACCTCTTCCCCAATGCTCAGTTACCACCAAAGTTTAAAATGCCGAATTTGGACAGATTTGATGGTACTACTTACCCTAAGATCTATTTAAAGATGTACGTGGGGACAATGCATCCCCTTGGTATAAACAATGAGCTCTTTGCTCAACTCTTTTAGCAAACCCTTACTAATACCGCCCTAAGATGGTTTATTAACTCGAATAACACCCAAAAACAATCCTGGGAGGACATTTATAATGCATTTGTCAAATAGTACCATTACAATATTGAAGTGGACATTACAAGAAGGGATTTAGAAAGCACTAAGCAGCTTTTGAATGAGACCTTCTCCGCATTCCTTACAAGGTGGAGGGCCAAAGATGCTCCAATGGTAAACAGGCTAACCGAGCAAGAGCAAGCGGATATCCTTATCAAGAATATGCTTCCAAACTACCGAGATCCCTTGTTAACACAATACCTATCCACTTTCAAAGCATTGATCGCAACTACATCCAAGGTTGAGGATCACCTTCAAAGCAAATCAAAGATTGCCACCATTGACTTGGACATTGAGGAAGAACATGAACCTAACATTGAAAAGTTTGACTCTAGCTAAACCTGACTTGTCTAGAATTAACCCAAGACCTCATTAGCAATAAAAATCTCTTTTACCCATCAACCTTTCAAGCCACCTAATGTGTCAACAAGGCAAGAAAGAGACCAGTCAGCGTCAACAAGGCAAGAAAGAGACCAGTCAGAGTTTATGTCATTAAAGTCTAAATCATCATTTAAGTCAGAGTCATCATTTTGAGTTTGACTGTCAAAGTCATCTTTTTTAAGTCTGTTTGTTAGAGTCATCCTATCGAGTCTATTGAAGTCATTCTTATTTTAATAAAGAAAGATGACATTATTTAATAAAGTGTGAGTTTTTTTTCGAATTCCTTTCTTTATGTGTTTCTTTTCATTTAATTTGAATGAAACAATGAATTTTTGCTCCAATAAAGAATCACATATGAAGAATCAAGAATTCATATAAGGGCATAATAAATGATCATTAAAGGTAGCCTTCACTAAAATTGTAATTTCTTGGAAAACATTTAAATTCCCCAAGCAAACATCTATGTCACTTTCCCTCTAAGTTGACACCCCTTTGCCAAAATTTAAGTATTCTATAAAATGCCAAAGCTCCCATCCTCGCTATCGGCTAGGGGTAATCCTCAATCATCTTTACAAGTAAAGCAGAACAAATAGCCTTGCTAACTAAAAAGGAAAGGAAAACCAAAAATCCAACCCATGATCCAAATAGAATCAGACCTTTCCAAGCAAGACGAAATAAATAACCTTGCTAACCAAAAAAAAAAGGAAAATTTGAAAAAGAAATTATAAAAAATATAAAAAAGAAAAAAAACAAAGAGAGAGAGAGAAAACTCAGAAGGGCGGCTTAAAGCAAGTAATCAAAACCCATAAAAGCAGCTTAGCCAAAAGATGGAATCAACTCAAAGCAACAATTCAAGATAGAGCTTTATTTCATTCAAATTGGATGCATTATCTAGTCCGTTAGTCCTATCTCATCCAAAGATAGTCATTCTATTAGTCTTATCTTTTATAGAGTCATGTTTGTCTATATTTGCACCCTGTTAAGTGTTTTCACCACTTTCGCTTAGAGCTTTTAGCCTCTTGTGTCTCATTTTGCCATTATCACATTAGTCAAAGTCTAGTCTCACCTCCTAGTCTATATGTCCAACTTGCTAAATCAACTCACGAGGTGGCATCCTACCTATCTCTTTCAAAACACCTTTACCCCTAACTCCTTGGTTAAGGCCTACTATCTCTTCAAGTGATCAACCATCCCATCCTTCCAAAGATTATGCATCTTGGGTATATTATTATTAAATTATTTGGCAAAATCTCAAGGCTTGGGCTCTTTAGTAGAACCAAGGCCCATCATCATTAAAGCCCAAATTTCTTAGCTAAATTGCCTCCTTTGGGAATAGTTGTAGACTTTTTTAAGCTTAAGGTCTCTTTATCAATTTAGCTCAACTAATGAATCCACTGTCCCAAACACTGTATTAGGTCGACCATCTTTGCTCAAATCTTGCAATCTAAATTTTTAAGTGACAGTTCTTGACCATATCTGGAACCTAACACAACCTGAACTAATATCTCAAGACCAATCTATTCTTCTAAGGACCTACTTGACCTACCCTTCTAATGACCAATCCTTAGCCTAGACCTTCTCCTATAAGGGTTGATCCTTAATCGTAACTTTCCATTGGCAAACCAAGTCAAGCCACCTATGCTGACATTCCCACACCCCTCATCTTTTAGAGATATAACTTTCTCTAAATCCCACAACATCAAGGCCGAACAGATAACTTTGATCCTAATTCCTCCTAACACTAAAGCCAAATAGATAGCTTTGATCCCAATTTTCCCAACACCAAAGCCAAACAGATAGATTTGATCCCAAATTTTCCAACACTGAAGCCAAATAGATAGCTTTAATCCTAATTTTTCCAATACCAAAGCCAAATAGATAGCTTTGATCCTAATTTTTCCAACACCAAAGCTGAACTAATAGCTTTGATCTCAATTTTCCCAAACATTAATGACGAACAGATACCTTTGATCTCAATTTTTCCCAACACCAAAATCAAACAGTTAGCTTTGATCCCAATTTTTCCAACACCAAAGCCGAACAGATAGCTTTGATCCCAATTTTCTCAAACATCAATGCCAAACAAATAGCTTTGATCCCAATCCTCACAAAGCACCAAGTCGTAATAGATAGCTTTGATCCCAATCCTCCCAAAAATCAAAGCCCAACAAATAGTTTTAATCCCAATTCTCCTAAATGTCAAAGCAAAATGGATAACTTTGATCATGATCTCCCTAAAAGTAGGGTCGAATAGGTGGCCTTGCTAAACCAGTTTGAATTCCCAAAACTTCCCCTCCTAGGTGGACCAAATCTCTAAATCTTAAAGTCTAGGTCGAACAAACAGCCAAAACCATCTTTACCTCTAAACATTTAGGCTGAACAGATAGTCTTAATTGAAAATCACCAAGACCATTCTCACAACCAACATTCAAGGTCAAATTGATAGCCATTGACAAACCCTCATTTATCATAGGGAGCCCTCCCAAAAGGTTCATATTCTTATACCATGTTTAAACATCACAAGGTTCAATTTGTATAATGTATCAATGCCTTCATGCATGACAAATATAAGCAAATATTATAAGCCCAGAATCTGACATGGCACAAGCCTAGAGTCTGACATGGCATTGCCCAAAAGCTAATATGGCAAAAGAACACATAAGCTAAAAATCTGACATGGCACGAGCACAAGCCTAGAGTATGATATGGCATCTCTTTTCAGGGTTCACTATCATCAGAATTGCCTTTTACTCAAAGCCAATTCTAATGAGGGGGCAGCCGTGAACTATCAAATTTACACCCTTAGAATCTAGCCGCAGCTTGATACCTACTCAGATTAGTGCACTATGCAAAGCTAGTATGGCAGTCTCGCTAGCTAGTTAGCAGCTAAGGGTCAAAAGGGCAGCGCCTCGTTAAAAAATAAATTTCTTGAAACTTGCACCTTCAGACGACTAGCACTTGATTACAAACCTATAGAATTAAACTGGGCTCAAATCGAATTAAAAACGGATGAGAACGAGTCAAAAATTGAGGTGCAACAACCTGCAGGCCAGCTGCGGCAACAACAACCACTGCTACGGTAACCTATTGGCTACCGTAGTAGGCTCTGCAGTTACCGTAGTCCCTGATGAGTTATTGCAGCACTTTTTGATAGAATCCCACACCAAAATTTTATTGTTTTAAGCCCCCAAACTCCTCTTATAACTACCTTACCCCTTCTAACAACTTCCACACACAATGACATGCTTCTATACTCTTTTTAAAGCTTTCTAAACTCTATTCCTAAGCTTTCTAATCATCAAAATCCTCTTTCTAAACCTCCAAATCTCTAAAACCCCATTCTAAAACTTCTTCTATCACCCCAAACCTTATTCATAAGTTTCCTAATCACCTCAAACTTTATTCATAAGCTTCTTAATCACCTCAAACCCTATTCATAAGCCTCATAATCACCTCAAACCCTATCTCTAAACTTCCTAATTAAGAAAAGGTGCAATTCAAGTTTTTTTTTTTTTTAAAGGGAATTCGTGGTAATCAAGCAAATGTGTGATCCAAGTCCCTTCAAGAAGAGTTCTCGCTATTCAAGAGTTCTTCTTCCAAAAAGAGTGCTCGTGCTATCCTTAAGCCAAGGTGAAACTTAGATCTGCTGCCACGCTCGCTCCCTATGGTCCTCGCTACTGAAAACCAAAGGTAAAAGTTATTTCCTTTTTCTTTTCAATTCAAATTTCAAGATCTAAATCTGAAAAGATCTAATTTTTGCTAATTAAAATCTAACCTAATTAAGAAATTACTAAGCCTTTAAAATTAATTAAAACATGATAACAAAGGCAATGACTTAAAAACCACTCCTTTGCAAGAAGGAAGAATTGTGTGAGGTTTGATTCTCATTTAAAGGGCTATGCAAGCTTGCTATATCTAAGGCATTCAACTCCGCTAAAATTAACAACTTCTTGTTCTATCACCTTCTTCACATAGTCTAGGATAGAAATTGTTTTTCTTAAATAAAAGTCAAAACTTTAGTTCTTTTTACTAAGTTGTTTTACTTTTTTTCTTACTTTAGTCATTTAGTTTATATTTGGGAAATGTGTGCTTTTTTTAGAACCCATAAGGACTAGAGGAAAAATCTCCTGATTTTGATATTTTAACATGTAATAATTTTAAGTAGTTTTTCTTTATTTTTTGCATTTTGTGATTATCATTATCTCATATTTGCCATGCATTACACGAGTAATATTTGTTTCATATATCATATTATATCTGTTTGTGCACACATAAAACTTCTTTTTCTTATAAAAGCTATTTTGTATTTAAGCCGAACTAATATTTTTGTGTTATTTTAATCAAAACCTAGTCCCCAAGTCCTCTTTGTTTATTCGATGACTAGTGTTTTTCCTTGGGATAAATGGTAAAATTTTGGAGTCAATCAAATTGGGTTTTTCCTTTCATTTTCCTAACTAAAATAAACAAAAATAAATTAGCGACTCTTTTTGCAAATTACAATCTACAAAATACAATTTTTTGAACTCACAGTAGATTCCAATCGTGATGTTTCTCCCAAATGAGCATTTCGATTCTCTTTAGTGGATAGGACTAGTGCTCAGGTGAGGTCTCACAATAATACATTTATAATAGCCTTAATGTAGTATATATATATATATATATATATATATATATATATATATATATATATATATATATATATATATATATATATATATATATATATATATATAATATCTTTGTTTTTCAATTATTTTAAAATATATATGATTTTAAAATTTAATAGAAAACATATTTGATTAGACCGTTTCTATTAAACGCATTTTAACTTCACAATAATATAACAAGTCCAATTACATGTCTAATTAAGCAAAATTTATTAAAATGTATATTTTTACAAGAAATAAATAAATATTAGAAGTGTTGACCTAAGTTATTTCAAAACTTAATCAATCTCTATTTTAATCTTGTCAATCAAATTGAAAGCTATTTAATGTTTGTTCAAGTGTTTGTTTTGCAGAATATATCATATTTATTGATTGAAATTGAAAGGAAATCAAAATCTTCCAAAGTATATTAGATTACTTTTGAATTGCGACCAAGATCATTAAATCGCAACCGCGACTTCTAAATAGCAACCGCTACTATTTAATCGCGACCAAGAAACTTAAGAAACCAATTTGACCAATTTCACTTAAAGTGAATTGCGACCTTAGTCACGACTGCTAATTAGAAGTCGCGACTGCGAATTTCACACAGAAATCTAAGCTTGCAATGGATAGTTAAAGAACCAACGAGAAGATACCACGTGTTATCTAGCCATTGTGAATTATGAAGATCGCGATCGAGAAATATTAGTCACGATCGCGAAAATAGAGTCACGACCATAAAAAAGGCTCAGCGACCATGATTCAACTTTGATAGTGCATTTAATGCAAGATTTTATGGCTGTTATGAGGATTCTTCTTAGTATCTCTTTGTAATAGGAATTTGGAGGGAAGAAGCTATAAATACCCCCTCCAAAGACCCTCATAATGATTTAACAACTTTCACTTAAGCTAAACTCTTACAATTTTAATTCTCAAAGCCTTTACCTCTTAATTGTTATCATTTGGTTGTTATAAGAGCATTGATAGCTCAAAGAGTTGAGTGTTAGCCTTGAAAACACATATTGTTAGGTTGAGAGTGAGCCATTAGAAAACTCTTGTATAGGTTTGAGTGTGAGCCTGAGGGAAACACTTGTAGGAATTGTGTGTGAGCCATTAAAAATACATTGTAAGTTTGAAGTGAGCTTGAAACTCCTTGTAAGTATCATCTAGTAGTAGAATACCCAATTGAGATTAGGGAATGGATGTAGAGTTCGTTAATATCTGAACCACTATAAAATTGATTATGTTTATTCTCTTTCTCTTTCCCTTTCTCTTTCTATCTAATTTTTAATTTCCTACCAATTCAACCCCCCTTCTTGTTATATAAGGGCAAACAAGTGGTATCAGAGCTTTGGTCTCATTCTTTAAGCGTAATTGTGTGAGAAAAGATTAAAATGGCCAATGAAGGGATGCTTCACCTGAAGCCACACTTCGATGGTACCGATTATGCGTATTGAAAATATAGAATGGAGGTATATCTTGATAGTGATGTCATTGATGTATGGGATTGCATAATCAAAGAATGGAAACCTCCATTAAGAAAAGTTGATGATGCTGAAGAATTGGTTCCTAGAGAAGAATGGGTGGATGCACAAAGAAAAGCTAATGGGAAAAATAAGAGAGTCATAGTTTTAAATGCAGTTTTTCATTCATCACCTTCTTTCATTCTAATTTGATAGTAGCCATTCGTTAAATCTATTTTAGTAAACAAACAAGAGCCATACAATTCATCCAACATATCATTTAATCTAGGAATTGGATGTCTATACTTTACAGTGATTTTGTTGATGGCTCGACAATCCACACACATGCGCCATGTTCCATCTTTCTTTGGAATTAAGATGACAATAACTAAACATGGCCTAAGGCTTTCCCTTACGAATCCTTTCTCCACCAATTCATCCACTTGCCTTGGAATCTCTTTTGTCTCCTCCGGATTGGCTCTATAAGCTGGTCGATTTGGAATTGAAGCTGCAAGCATGAAATCAATTTGAGGTTCAATACCTCCCAAGGGATGTAAACCATGTGGAATCTCCTCGGGAAATAGATAATCCAATTCCTGTAATAGAGAAACAATAACACTTGGCAAAGAAGGGTTAAGCTCATTAGTTGAAAGATACACATCTTTGTACATAAGTACAAGTAATTGTGGCCTTGACATTAAAACATTTTTAACCTCACTTTTTCCAATAAATGCACTTATTCTTTTATGTTTCTCTCCTTTTTCCACATTTTCCCTTTCTCTCTCACTCTTTTTTTTAATTTCACTTTTTCTTTTCTCTTGCTCATTCTCTGTCTTTTCTTATTCACTCTCCCTCTTTTTCTTTTCCTCTATTTCACTCCATTGTTTTTCTCTTAATCTACATTCTTTTGCTATCCTCACTTGATCCTCATAAGCTTGCATAGGAGAAAGAGGGGTTAGTATAAAAATTTTGTTATCAAAGGCAAAGGTATATTGATTTTTGTACCCATCATGAGTGACCCTCTTATAAAATTGCCATGGATGTCCCAAAAGAATATGACCAATATGCATTGGGGCTACATCACATACAACTTTATCCTCATACTTCCCAATGGAGAAGGAAACCAATACTTGTTTGGTTACTTTGATTTCCTCATAGTCACTCAACTGTTGCAGCTTGTATGGCCTCGGTTGCTTCCTAGGCTTTAATTGTAACTTATCCACCAACAAAGTACCAGCCACATTAGTGCAACTCCCATTATTAATGACCATTGTGCAAATTTTATCTTTTACTAAGCATCTTGTATGAAAAATCTACTCTCTTTGTTCCTCATCACCATCATCCTTTGGTTGAATGCTCAAAGCTCTTCTAACTACCAGTAAGTCCCCTTTCATTAGCCTTGCAATTTCAACTTCTAAACAATCTTCCAAGGGAGGCATTTCATCCTCAATAGAGCTGGCACTTTCGATCTCTCCATTGTCTCTTACCACCTTGACTCGCTTGTTTGGGCATTAAGAAGTGATGTGCCCGAAACCCTGGCACTTGAAACACTTAATGTCACAAGTCTTAGTAGGAGTTTTTGAATCAATTTTACCTTTGGGTACAGCATTAGACTCTTTGGACTTGGGTTCCTCCTTTGATTTGAACACAGTTTTGTTGTCCTTCCAATTCAACTTCCACAACTGGCTAAAAGATGAAGTAGCTCTTGAGCTCCTAGACTGGAGTTACCTTTCCACCTTAATAGCCTTGTGTAGTAGCTCCTCCATATCTACATAGTGTTGTAAATCCACTATGTTAGCAATCTCTCTATGTAACCCTCCAATAAACCTTGCCATTGTAGCCTCTTGGTCCTCATCTATGTTAGCTCTAATCATTGAAATTTCCATCTATTTGTCATAATTCTCCACACTTTTGGAGCCTTGGACCAAACTTTGAAGCTTCCTTTGAACATCCCTATAGTAATGACAAGGGATAAATCGCTTCCTCATGACTATTTTCATGTCCTCCCAACTTCAAATGAGCCTCTCACCATTCCTCCTCCTTTTTTATTGAAGATCATCCCACTAAATACTTGTATAATCAGTGAATTCTGTGGCTGCCAACCTCATCTTTTTCTCCTCAGAATAGTTATGGTAGTTATATACATGCTCAACCTTCCTTTCCCACTCCAAATACAACTCAGGGTCATTTTTACCTTGAAACTCAAGAATCCTCATTTTAATGCTTCCCAAGTTGTTGTCTCTTTTATCAACAACCCTCTTTCCTTTCTTAAAGTGAGATTCTCCCTCATTCGATTCAATTTCATCACCTTCCTTATATTCCTGACTTCTCGAAGGCTTTGATTTGCTTGGAGTTTGCAAATCATCTATCCTCGAACTGAGTGTCTTCATTTGATCCATCATAGCCCTTATCCACAACTTCATCTCAGGATCTTGATGTTCACTTCCACTATTGCTCATTATGATTTTACCTGTAAAGAAAAGGGTTAGTGTAAAAAAAAAAAAAATTGGTTCCTCACCAACTCAACTCACGTGTTTCACTCACGAAACGTTCGCTCCACTCGTGTTTCACTCTTCTTTTTATGGCTTTTCTCTGAATTAAGCTTACCATTTAAGCCTTTTACCACTCTTTTAGATCCTTGCACTAGCTCTTATAAAGAACTCTATCAATGCTCTCACCAAGATAACCAGCGACAAAAGAATTTGAGGTCTGAAATTTTTAAAGAAAGAACAAAGGTGTGATGAAAGAATTAAAGGTGCAGGTTTTTTTTTTTAAATATATTCAGATCAATAAGGACACAAGAACATGAATAGATTCAATTTTTTTTTTCATAATCAGATTAACAAAAATTTCAACTTGATGGAATTGATTCTCCAAGAAGTTGGACAAAGTAGCAGGTCTGAATTTTTTTTTTGACAAATTCAGAAACGAGAAAATAAGGGATACGTATTCTTGATTTGAAGAGCCAAAGCTCTGATACCAAATGATGCGACCTGCTAACTGTAGAGAGTTAGGAACCGATTATATTGAACAAAATCCAAAGATCAATCAAACAAGAATAAAAGAAAAGCTTAACCTAATTCACACCTGTTGAAGAGAACCAAAGCTCTAAGGAGATGAGGGCAACTACCTTGATAAGCTCATATTTAAGTTCTAAACAAGAACTTGGAAGAATCTCTCACTTGAAGAAAATTCAAAGAAAAGTTATTATTATTCATCAAACTATCTTCAATTACAATGGAATTTTTAATTTATAAGGAGGCTAAAACTCTAAGAATTCAACTAAGATTTAGGAAATCTATTTCTATAAGGAAATAAGAATCCTTATAGAAAATAGAATCCTAATTAAGAAGTCCTTATTGGAAAATAGAATTCCTAATTAAGAAATTAACTTCTAAAATCAAACCAAATAAAATAAACTGATGTGGACCTACTAATATATCAAGTTCAGGGCCCACAATTGCAAAGAGTGTGTTTAAAACATAAAACTCGTAAAAAATTTTAAAGAAACAAAACTGGCAGCCCATTGTCCCCGCAACGGGTGTGATGCCCACGACGCGATAACAGTTGGAAGCTCTCTGTTGCACCCACACTGTTGGTGCACCCGCACCATGGTATACAGTTTGAGCTTGTCGCGACCATGATAGGTGTTGCAACCATGACACCTTCAGTGTTCACCATTTTCTTGTTCTTCACCTCCATTTTGTAGCCAAGAGTAGGTGATCAGTCTTTAGGAAGGTTTTGGCATCTTTTGGATAGTATGAAGGCCTTCTAAAATTGATTATTCGTCTTGCATTTTCATGATCAATCCTTGCAAGGCTTGTTTCATTCTCTTTGTTCTTGCCCTCGTCATTGGACTTCCAATTCCTTGCAAAGGATCTTAGGGAGATCTTCTAGTCACAGCTCCTTAATCTCTATCATGGCTGTTATGAGGATCCTTCTTGGTATCTCTTTGTAACTGGAATTTGGAGGGAAGAAGCTATAAATACCCCTTCCAAAGACCCTCATAATGATCTAACAACTTTCATTTTAGCCAAACTCTTGCAATTTTAATTCTAAAAACCTTTCTCTCTTAATTGTTATCATTTGGTTGTTGTAAGAGCATTGATAACTCAAAGGGTTGAGTGTTAGTCTTGAAAACATATATTGTTGGCTTGAGAGTGAGCCATTAGAAAACTCTTATATAGGTTTGAGTATAAGCCTAAGAGAAACATTTGTAAGGGTTGTGTGTGAGTTATCGAAAACACATTGTAAGTTTCAAATGAGCTTGAAACTCTTTGTAAGCATCATCTAGTAGTAGAATACCTAATTGAGATTAGGAAGTAAATGTATGGTTCGTTAATATCCGAACTACTATAAAATTGATCGTGTTCATTCTCTTTCCATTTCTCTTTCTATCTAATTTTTAATTTCCTACTAATTCAATGTCACTTCTTGGTGTATAAGGGCAAACAAGAAGCATTTAAATAATATTTATAAAGGTAAAGTAGTATACATTATACAAACCTAATATAATAATAAGTAAAAAATTACTTCTATAATTTTAAACGACCAATAACTTTAAAAGTTCAATATACGTGATAAACTTAAATCTAGAATTATAAATTAGAAAACACAAAAACTTGCAGGAAAAATTAAAAGTTTTCATACTATAATAGATATGTTTTTATAGAAAAACTAAATGAAAATCTCCGTGGCAACATATCACTTCTAAGGACAAAAATTCAGTTATGATAAAAAAAATACTTGCTATTATATGTGAACTTAATATTTTAAATAATTATCTTGCACTTATTTTTTCAAAAATAAATTAAAAATAAAAATATTGATTACATTAACTTTTTGGCATTGATATCCAAAGTTACTTTATATAAAATAATATTATTTTCAAGTTTATTTTTGTAATTTTTCCCTCTTACGATTGTTAGATGTAGTTTGCTTGCATTCTCTTTTCTAAAAAATAAATACCTTATAAAAGTGAAAAGTTATAGTTTAAATAACTTTTTTTACTTTATTTCAAAACATAAATTACCATGTATTATATTTTCTTAATAAAAATTTTAAATAACTTTCAGTTTGTTGTATATCATAAATCTAATTAATAATTATAAATTATAATACGTTAAAACTTGCACATTTAAATAAAATTTTATATATTGTAATAACTATATTTAAAAAAAAATAAAATAAAATGAAGATCTCTGCAACAATGTGCGGGTTATAATATGGTTTCCTATATTATTGTTGATGTGATATTAATTTACATTTGTTGTGAGAAAACGCTTTTACTTTTATTTGCTCATTGAATAACAGTACTGAAAATGGGTATGCGTTGGAAAACGGAAAAAAAAAAAAGAAAAGAAGCTTTATGAAGAAAATGCTTCAATTGCAATAATTCGAAAATTTTAGATCATTTTGACACTTTCTAAAGATATATTTATAATTAATTTTCTCAGTTACTGGCCACATGTAATTTTTTTATAATTTAAAAACTTCAAAAATTTTAATTCTCGTAAGCAAAAATCATTTGTATTAGGAAATTATACTTAATTGCCATTTTATTAGCTTCCAGAAGCAAATCTTAAACGCACCCAAAAACATAATTGAGCCATAAAAGCCAAAGAAATCATCCCTAAACTCTTTAGTTTACTCTGCAAAGGCCCGAGACGGGATTCACCAACACAGACCGATCCTTTGTCTTCTTCTTCAAACCTTCAATTTTATTCTCGTTTCTATATCTGAATTCATCGTTCAAGCGTCCAAATTTGCCAAACTCAAACTCTCAATTCTTGTTCAATTCCATGAAATAAAAATGAAAAAAACCTCCCCGTGAGTTGTGTGAAGAAACTTGGAAATTTAGAAGGGAAAAGAGGAAGTTTTTATTGGAGATAAGGCAGCAGTTATTTTCAAATCTCAGAATGGATATGGACGATGAGGATTTCGTCTTTTATGGTACACCAATAGAGCGTGAAGAAGAGCTCACTAGCCGCAAGAAGAAAGCCGTTGCTGAGGCCTCTGGTCACCTCCGAACCCTCCCTTCCTGGAAGCAAGAGGTAATTTAAGCTTATAACTATAACTGGCTCAGGTTATAGTCTGTTGTTTATGTGTGATCGTGCCTGGCATAGTTTAGGTCTCCTTTTATTTGTTGATTTTATTGAAGATTTAAGCTTAACAAGCCCAATCATAATGTTATTGAAAACTGAAATTCCATGCACTGCCATATCTATTTTTGTGAAGGAAAGACGGAAATTTCTTAGAAATCAACTCTAATTCACTTCTGTTGGAGCAAGTTTGACCCCTCACTTAGGAAATTTCTCAATCCAAATAAAGTATACCCATGAAACAGCAAAAGGGTAAGAAAATCAGATTAATCGAGTTTCCGGATTCCTGAAATCATCCACAACAAGCTTCAGGTCCCTGAGGCACTGCACATCCTTATAGAGCTCGATTTAACTTTCTGGAGCTTGGATACAAGTCCCTTTGAGTTGCTTTCAATAATAATCTCTGTTTGTTGGTGTCCGAAGCAATTTGAAGTCTATGTAACAAGGATTATGCTTTTGCCACATTGCAATTCCAATAGGTCGACTTCATTTGACTTCTTTTGTCAGTGCCTTTGTTTCTTGTGCACTCTGCATCTATTTTCAATTTAAAAATGCAATGACGGAGGCTTCTGAATTGTTTGGGCCCATTGCACATATATCAACTGTCATTTTTCATCTCATCATTGTTTGATTGCTTATTTCTTTTGAGTTTTTTTTTTCAGGTTAGAGATGAAGAAGGACGAAGAAGATTCCATGGAGCATTTACTGGGGGATTCTCTGCTGGTTACTACAATACAGTGGGCTCGAAGGACGGTATGCTTTTTGAGACTCTGAAATTAGACTGTCATCTGCTTATGAATTTTTTGAGTGAAGTTTAATGGCTCATCTAATGAAACATTTTGCAGGTTGGACTCCTCAGTCATTCACATCCTCCCGGAAAAATAGAGTTGAAGTTAAACAGCAAAGCATTCTTAACTTTTTAGATGAAGATGAGAAAGCTGTATGTTTTACTTTATTTCTTCACCTGTGTATAATTTCCTTTGGCTTACGTGTTAATAAAGATATTAGTCTTATATGGACCAATAATAATCATTTGTTATCTTTACTATGCATTTGATTGTTATAACATGAGAGCAAGTTTATAAATCATACCAAGAGATTGAAAATTTTATTATTTATATGGTTCTTGGTTTTTTGATACTTCCTATGAAAGTAAACAACTACTCTAATGTGAGACATTTGATATATTCACCACCATATTTTGAGATTCTAATAATTCTTTTATGGGTAAAACAAAGAGTTCTATTAGTGAAGGCGGCATTACCCATTTTCATTGAGAGTATGCATTATGAGTTCTCCACCAAAAAAAAAAAAAAAAAAGATACATGATCAGAAAAAAATTTCCCATCATCCATGAAATGAAGTATGCTGCTGCTACTTCTCTTAATATCTCTCTGTTAGCATTTCCATATAAAGCCTTCATTTTTTTTTTTTTTTTGTCTTATTAGCCAAAAGAAGTGGGTGAGTGTCATTCTTAACTTTTTAAGCTTAGTTGTATAGTTGTATTCCTCCAAGCCTCAAGCTCCATTTGTACATCCCTTCGAATTGACCCACTTTATCCCAAACCAGCACTTGCTAAAACACCAAAGTTCTTACCAACCACAATATGTGGCTCCACTCTACCGTGAGATTCTAATAATATTTGGTGAATATTATCATTGAATGGTTTAATTGCTCTATCACAATTAGTTTGAGCGACATAAATAACCTTCTTGATATGCTTATTTGGTGTATATCTAATTAAACTCACAAGACTATAATGTCTTTGATAGACTTTTGTGGAAGTCCTTAATGGGTTCTTCAAAAGTGCAGGGGAACCTCAGTGGTAGTTTGTGTGCATTTATTGATATGATTATTACTACTTAAGAAATTGATATGATTATTACTACTTAAGAAGGCACCTAACTGGGGCTAACATGTGCATTATTCATACAAAGGACTAGAGTTCTCTTGATCAGAATGTAATTCTTGTATTTTTAACTCATCTTGATTTTGCATTTTAGGAATTGGAAGGTCAATCGTTGGGGACAACATCACAGTTTGACACATTTGGGTTTACAGCTGGTGAATATGCCCGTAAACAAGCTGAGAAGGAACAGCAACAGAGGTTCCTTTTTGTTTGTGATTGATATTCTGTGATTGGTGATTTATTTATGACGATATATGGAATTAACAATTTGCTATTGGTGCCTATTATCAGCTAAATCCCTTTTTTTTTTTTCTTGGTTTTGATTGATATTCTATGATTGGTCATTAATTATGGCAATAAATGGAATTAACAATTGCTATTGGTACATATTATGAAGCAAGAATCCTAAAATTAAGATGACATGTTGAAGACTTTGTAAAATATTTCTATGCTCTGTTACTAATAGCATAATCTTTTTGTGTGGATGAAAATGATAAGCTGTGATGCACTGCCCTTGCTGCAATCCCTCTTCAATGTTTGATTTTTCCTCTTACATTGCTGAAGAATATGGTCAAATGCTATTTCTGGTTTTTCAGTACCAAAAGGACAGGAACTTTTTCCCTTTTCTTTTTAATACGTTGGTGGAGAGGCTAAGGTATACTTACTTGAGTGGAAATTGAGATAATTTTCTTATATTATTCATTGAGGAATTTGTTAGATATATATACACAGTATAGGTTCTAAGTTAGGAAGGTATACTAATTAGGATTCCTATAATTAAGCTCTACAATTACCTCCTATTTACAGTCTATAACACTCCCCCTCAAGCTGGAGCATAGATGTTAATCATGCCCAGCTTGTTACAAAGATAATCAACACGAACCTCATTTAGAGCTTTTGTGAAGATGTCCCCCAACTGTTCTCCGGTCTTCACATATCCTGTGGAAATCAAACCTAACTGTATTTTTTCACGAACGAAATGACAATCGACTTCAATGTGCTTAGTTCGATCATGAAAAATAGGATTTGATGCAATATGAAGAGTAGCTTGATTATTATATCACAATTTTGCTGGAACTGAAGTCTTAAGGCCTACTTCATTCAAGAGCTGATATATCCACATTATTTCACATAGAGACTGTGTCATAGCTCTATATTCTGATTTTGCACTTGATCGTGAAACAACGTTTTGCTTCTTACTCTTCCAAGAAACCAAATTCCCTCCAACAAAGACACAATAACCTGATGTGGATCTTCTACCTTAGAACCTGCTCAGTCTGCATCTAAAAAACATTCAATATTACTATGTCCGTGATTTGCATACAAAATACCACGACCAGGTGCTCCTTTCAAATAACACAAAATTTGTTCTAGAGCTGCCCAATGATGAATTGTTGGAGATGACATAAACTGACTTAACACTTATATGCAATATCTGGACGAGTTATCGTAAGATAATTCAGTTTTCCAACCAATCTTCTGTATTTCTCAGGATCTTCAAATGGCTCACCATCTTTTGTAAGTTGCATACTAGGAATCATCGGAGCACTACATGGTTTTGCCCCCAATTTTCCTGTCTTAGTTAATAAGTCAAGCACATATTTCCTCTGAGATAGAAAGATACCTTTCTTACACCTTGTGACTTCAACACCCAAGAAATACTTCAACATTCCTAAATCCTTTATGTGAAATTGAGTGTGAAGAAAGGACTTAAGAGATGAGATTCCAGTAGTATCACTCCCAGTAATGACAATGTCATCAACATACACAACCAAAAGAATGATACCAGTTCCAGATTGTTTGTAAAAGACTGAGTGGTCAGACTTACTTTTCACCATTCCAAACTCTTCAATTGCTTGGCTAAATTTTCCAAACCAAGCCCGAGGACTCTGCTTCAAATCATACAGTGATTTGCGACGACGACAAACTTTCCCATACTCTCCCTGAGCAACAAATCTAGGAGGTTGCTTCATATAGACTTCTTCCTGGAGATCACCATGAAGAAATGCATTCTTGATGTCTAGCTGATGCAGAGGCCAATTATGAGTAGTTGCCATAGAAATAACTAACCTGACGTATGTCAACTTAGCCACAGGAGAAAAAGTGTCAGAATAATCCATTTCATAAGTTTGAGCATATCCCTTAGCAACAAGACGGGCTTTTAAGCGAGCGACAGATCCATCAGGATTTACCTTAACCGTGAACACCCATTTACATCAAATAGCTTGTTTCCCTGTAGGTAAATCAACCAAGGTCCAAGTACCATTCTCACCTAAAGCATTCATTTCCTCTATTATTACATTACGCCATTTAGGGTGGGATATGGCTTCATGAACAGTTTTAGGAATAGAAATAGAATCAAGAGATGCAATAAAAGAACAAGAAGAAGATGATAAGTGGTGATAAGAGACAAAAGAAGAAATAGGATAAGTACACTTACGTTTACCTTTGCGTACAGCAATGGGAAGATCATTACTTGAAATTGGATCTGATGACAGAGGAGTAGGTGCAAGACATGAATGAGGAAGCTTCTAATGTCTAGAGTAGACCTGACGAATGGGAGGTTTGACGGGGCTGGATTAGAAGCCGATTCAGATAGAGGCTGGATAGGAGCTGGTTCAAAAGATGTAATAGTATAAACTAACAAATCATCATCCTCCCCTGACATTCTGGAGTAGAAGAGGGAAAATATGGTTTGTCTTCCAAGAAAGTAACATCAGCTGAAATAAGATACTTATTAAGACTAGGACAATAGCATCTATATCCTTTTTGAAAACGAGAATAACCAAGGAATATGCATTTCAAAGACTTGGGATCTAGTTTAGTAATGTGTGGACGAACATCCCGAACAAAGCAAGTACTACCAAATATCCTAGGTTCAATAGAAAATAATGACTTATTTGGAAAAAGAATACTGTACAGGTTATTACCATGAAGAACAGAGGAAGACATGCGGTTAATGAGAAAACATGCCGTTGAAACTGTATTAGCCTAGAAAGTTTTAGGAACATTCATTTGGAATAATACCGCCTGTGCTGTCTCAAGAAGATGTCTATTCTTCTGTTCTGCTACTCCGTTTTGGGATGGAGTATCAACACAAGAGGTTTGATGAAGAATACCATTTTGAATTATGTAATTTTGAAAAGATGTTGACAAATACTCTTTGGCATTATCACTTTGCAATATATGAACAAAAACATTGAACTGATTTTTAATTTTAGCACAAAAAGCACAAAAATGAGAAAACAACTCAGAACGACTTTTCATTAAATATAACCAAGTCACACGAGAGTAATCATCAACAAAAGTAACAAAATACTTAAATCTAGTTTTAGACAGTACCGGCCAAGGACCCCAAACATCATAATGAACTAATTCAAAAGGAGAACTTGCTCTTTTATTGACCCTAGGACTAGAACTCACACAATGGTGTTTAGCAAACTGACACGACTCACAATCTAACGAAGACAAACTACGAAACTGTGGGCAAAGTTTCTTTAGCAAAGGAAGAGAGGGATGACCCAACCGACAATGTGCTTCGAAAGGGGTTATTACTCTAGAACAAGCAATGGATTTAGGTATTTGAGTGTCCAGACTGTAGAGACCTCCAGACTCATGTTCTTTACCAATAATCCTCTTTATCATAAGATCTTGAAACAAGCAATAACAAGGAAAAATTGAGATAAAACAATTCAGGGCACAAGTAAGTTTGCTCACAGATAGTAAATTGAATGCAAATCCTAGTAGACTTAATACAAAATTTAAAGCAAGTAATGGAGTTGGATGGACAGTGCCAGAACCAAGGACAGAGGAAGTTGAACCATCAGCTAAAGTAACTTGACAAGGAGATGCATGTGATTCAAAGGTGGAAAGGAAAGGAGGCTAGGATTACCTGTCATGTGATCTATGCAACCAGAATCAATGACCCATCTTGAGGAAGAGGAAAGAAGACATGTATTTGGTTTACCTGAATCAGTAATAGCAGTTATTGGAGTAGATGAAGACTTTAGTGATTCTTGGTACTGAGAGAACTTGGCATATTCATCTGCAGAGATAAAAACTGATTTTTCAGGTGTTTCAGTAGTGGATGCAATATGGGCCGAATGAGTTCTCTGTGTTCGATTCTGAAGTTTTCTACAATCCCGCTTCATATGTCCAGGCTTATGGCAATAATGACACAAAATTCCTCCTGAATCTGGAGCTCAGTTCTCAAACCCATCTGATCCCCCTCCTTTGTTAATATTTCTATAATGTGACCGTCCAGACTCATAATCATTGCTTCTACTGACAAGGGCACTATTGAATTGAACCGGTGGAGAATTTTCTGTGCGAAGTACCCTACTAAACACATCTTGTAAGGATGAGATCTCAGAACTAGAAAGAATATGGGATTTAGTAGTCTCAAATTTAGAAGGGAGACCAGTTAAAAAACTCATGACAGCCATTTGTTCCCTTTGGCTTTGTTGAACTTTCACATTAGGACTAAATGGTAACAACATATTAAGTTCTTCATAAGTTTTCTTAAAATCCATAAAATAACTTGTAAGGGATTTATCTTGTTTTTCTGCTCGATAGAAAGCTTTGCACACCTCATAAATGCGGGAAATGTTTCTTTTTCTAGAATACAAAAAATCCAGATATTCCAACAACTCTTTGACGAATTCACAATGATTAATTAAACCAATTACCTCACTTTCAATGGAATTCCAGATCTGCAAAAATAATCGAGCATCCTCCCTTAGCCGCATTTGCCTAGAATCATATTCCTTAGGGGGATCATCAGTCATATGATTATCCTTGTCGATACTTCGCAAATAAAGACGAACCGTTTTACTCCAATCCAGATAATTGGAGTCATTAAGCTTATGTTCAGTTATCTTTGACATCACAGGAACAACATCAGACATAATTATCGATTTTTTTTCTACTATAACACTAAGTACACAGCAAAAACCCAAACAACTGAAACTGTCACAAAAGGAAATCCCACACCCAAATAGATGCTGCCCCAACCAGGTACAAAGGAGTGTAGTACAGGACAAGGTGCGACGGAAATTGAAGATCGGAAAATTTTCTGGGGACTGACGGACCTGCACGCGTTGGCGCGTGGTCTGATGGCATATTCTTGTTGAGGCGCGTGTGGCTCGCGTGCTTGGATTCCGGTCACTGGACTTTGTCGACAGGCCGATCGGCGGGTGGCGCTTCCTTCTATGCCGGCGGTGAGAACCAAAACCTGCCCTAAATAGGTGACCCAAACCCTACTATCTATAGACAGAGAACCAAAGAAACAAAGGCAAAAGCCTCAGAAACGGAAATGGAAACAGAGGCACATATGGACCAAAAGTGGCTTTGATACCATGTCAATTGAGATAATTTTCTTATATTATTCGTTGAGGAATTTGTTAGATATATATACACAATATAGGTTCTAAGTTAGGAAGGTATACTAATTAGGATCCCTATAATTAAGCTCTACAATTACTTCCTATTTATAGTCTATAACAAGTAGATTGGACTATATATGATATGAGAAATGTCCCTTTTCCTGTTGGTGGTGAACACTTGGATAGCCCAATAGTGACTTCTTTTCATGCCTGGTCCTCTTTTTTGTTCCTTATTTTTCTTGGGATCAGCTTGTCCAGTTCCACGAGTAATAATATTTATATTTAAAAAATATGCTAGCAAAATATAAATGAATAAGAATCACGGTCCTTAGATATTTTATTTAATGTTTTTGATATATTTATTTATAATTTTACTTATATATTATATATCAACTATTTGTCATTATATTTAATTTTTTATCTCGTGTATCAATAATTATTTTGTATAACTAAGATGTCTCCTGCATGATCGAAACATTAGACAGGACAATAATATATGACTCATTTTCCATTGGATAGTAAAAATATTATTAGTTTTCACAATTGTAATGCATTATAATAAATAAATATACACTTTATATGCATATCTTAAAAGAGCTATCACAATTGATAATATTTTTTTTTTCAATAATTGTTGTTTGTTTGATATTTTATCAGCCAAAATGAAAATACAATAATTATATGTTGTTTTTTTGCTAATTAGAACTGCAATGATGTGGTTATCTTGGTCTATTTATTTGAAAATGCTACAAACATAAATACATGTGCCTGCGTGTCAAGGTTTTAACTATTGGCCAATACGTAATGCATCAGATTTTTAGCCTAATGATATGATATTTCCTGTCTGGTTACAATATAGGTGATTGGAAATCAAATATATATTCCACTATAAATTCTTAGACACACAATGTTGTGATGATATTTAGTTGAATTATCCATTTAATATTTATTTGAGTCATTTTGCATATTTTGAAAAGTTATTCACAATAGCGGCAGCTGATTCATTCCAATATGGTATGATCTGATTCAATCCTATTTTATTGCTCAGTTTCTGATTTTGAAACCATTTTGGATTCCATGAAGGTGCTAAAAGTGCCTCCTACTTTTTGTTAATTTTTTAGAATGTCTGCCAATTCATGGTGTGTCCATTTGTGGATGTTGTAGAGAAACTTGTTCTTGGTAGGATAACATGTGTATGGATGATTATATGTTCACTCTGGAATGAAAAATACAGATATGTAGATATTGACAAATATGCATGCATGTGTGGAAAATAAATCGTGTTAACTGTCCAGTCTGAATGCAATTTGTTGTGTACTTGATGTGTATGTTCCCTGTTTTTGCCCTAAGAGTTGCACATTCAATTTTTGAAGTTATCATGATGACAATTTCTTCAGCAAATTTTACTGATTGTGTTTTTATAATTTTTTTTATAAGAAGTGAAATTTATTTCCATGACAAGGAGAATAAACTATTAGATCTTTACTTGGCGAGTCTGTGTGTAATCTGTTTGTTCTTTGACCAGCAGAGTTCCATAAATGTTGTTTTATATAATAAATGTTGTGCTGTTTATTTTTATATGTTGTATGATGTGAACACTTCATCCCAGCAGCTAATAAGTTGATTAACTGATGGACACGCCAGAGTCACGAACGTATTTATATGTGCATGATACACACATGCACACTCATATGCTCCATGTTACATATATTTGCTAATTTTTTTGTTGGTATTTTTCATTTCCTGTTTACAGCAACATGAATATATATATATATATATATTTTGATACATTCATTGCAGGCCATCAGCTATTCCTGGATCTGTTCCTGATGAAATAGTTCTTCCAGCCACAGAGTCCATTGGTTTGTTTCAGCTAGATTATTGTAGTTTTTTTATTAGAGCAATTTTTTTTTCTTTTTTGCAAATTGAGCGACTCTTAGCTCATATTGCTGCTATATATTAGGTGTAAAATTATTGCTGAAGATGGGATGGAGACATGGTCATTCAATTAAGGATTCAAATGCAAATTCATTGTATGGTAGGTTTTCTCCATGCCTTATTGTT